>LBNU01038360.1:452421-479006 GCA_014162995.1 Artemisia annua | reverse complement strand
CTCAAGGGTGGCCCCTAGTGGCCCAAAAGCGGCTTGAGACTATCACTCTAAAATGCCTGGTGACCGCGCTCTCAAGTTCAATTACCTGCCTAGGGAGCAAACAACTTTAAGTGGGCCACGCCCAACCTCCTGAAAACGGGAGGGCTTTTACCTGGTTTGAGTCCTGGCCTGTGGCGGGTGGGGTCAAACCCCCGTTGCAATTAGTCGGCCAAAAGGCTCCGGAAATCATGGCTTACCAAAAAAAAAAAAAAAAAAAAAAAAAAAAAAAAAAAAAAAAAAAAAAAAAAAAAAAACATATGTTCTTAATGCCTAAGTGAAAGCAAATGCTAGTAACTAACAACAAGATCGTGTCAAGGCAATAAAACAGTCAACAAGTTTCCATATAAGATATCATCCTTCACCATGATAGAACACAATAAATATTCATTTTTAGCAACAATATTACTCCAACTGAGTAGTGCTACCATGTGTGGACCATGAGGCAGCACTATGAAATCTTATGAACCATTTAACATCAATAACTAATTCATGTTTACATTTCCTACATGGTAAATGGTAATACACAACTCACTGATGCACTTCCTACCTTTGAACCATTAGCTCACGCAATTAGACTATTATGAATTACAAAATTAGCTCCTAATAAACAGCTCAACTATCATCCTTCCTAATCATTTTCACCATTCAGAAGCAAATTTACTACGTCAAAAATTTCACACACACAGCCGCGCGCGTGTGTGTGTGTATGTGTTGGTGTAAAAATGTAGTTACTGTTTAAGCTAAGCTAATCAGCAATCTAGAGAAAATACGTAAACTGTGTTTGTATGTTATATAATTAGTTACACCTTAAACTAATAACCTCTTTGCACTAACTTATTACAGACTAATGTAAGTACCTTTTAACAGCTTAACCAGCTAATCTAAAAACTCAACTCTACATTCTAACATCAATAATTTGTATAACTTAAATATAAACACACGTATAATGACGTCATCGGAGCTCAATAACAACATACCAACATCATCATCAGCAACCTAACTGTGAGAACGTAACAAACTATAACTAACTTGTAGCTAACCAACCTAATAAACTTCAAACTCTATATTCTACCAGTAATTATTTGTATAAATCAAACATAAACACGTATACATGATGATGTCATCGGGGCTCAATAACAACAAAACATGATCGTCATTAGCAATGAAACTGTGTAAAGTATAACTATTGTAACTAACTAATCTAACAAACTCAACTCTGCATTCTGCCGGTAACTATTTGTATGACGTTATCGGCGCTCAATAACAACATAACACAATCGTCAACAGCAATGAAATTGCGTAAATTACAACTAACTTATAACAAACTCAACTCTGCATTCTAAGTTCTAACACTCGTTATTTCTACAAATTAAACATGAACACATATATCAATACATGATGTGAGAATGTAAGAAACTATAACTAACTTAATAACTAACTGACCTAACAAATTTTTCCGCTCTATATTCTAACATCGCTAATTTTTAGAAATCAGCCGCAAACACGTATAACTGTATAAGACGACGGCATCGAGCTCGTAAACAACATAACATAATTATAGCGAGTAGTAGTCTAACTATGATACAAACTAATGTAACTAACTTATAACTAACTAAGTGAACAATATCATCGGTTTAAACTGTTAATCCATACAACGAAATGATAAATCAACGCCGATCAGGATACAAACTATTAAGGTCAAAATGCACAAATTGTTTGTTGTCGAGAAAAAGACGCTTACCGAAGATTATAACCTATTTATACTAACTTGATAAAAACTAATTAATCAACTACTAGTGGAGTAACTAACTTGTAACTAACCTAACAAACTCAACTTCTACACTCTAACACAAGTTATTATTATTATTATTCATATAAATTAAACATAAACAGGTATATGATGACGTCATCGGAGGTGAATATCAAGTAGTAATTTAATTGTAAGGATTAAAATGTAGCATAAATATAAATAGCATTGGATTAAATTGTTATATATAATATACAACGAGATGATAATTATGTAAAGTTGAGATGATGATTACCGGAGATATAGATCGAGGTGTGACGGAGAGTAGTTTTGAAATGAGGTTGGTTGGTTTATTTTGAGAAGTGAAGGCAGGTCAATTATGGTCTTTTTTTGTTGTGAGCTGATGGATAATCAGGATTGGTTGTCACACGAGTATCTCGGATTGGGCTTTTGGCCCATATATGTGTAGTCAGCAAATTAAGGGCCCGTTTGGTTCGGTACTTTGGATTCAAGGAATCCTTTCAAACCCAATAATCATTGTTTGGTACAAATTAGTAATGGATTTATGTGGTTCATGGTAGTAAAAAGTGATTCCACCCTAATATGGTGTCTTTTGGCCAATTCTTACCCAAAATGGGTCCCATTTTTATTTACTCTCTCACAACATTTTCAATAAATTAATAAAAAATTATCACTACCATTAATTTTTTATAATATTTTATTAACTAACTTATAAAATATTATTTTTTTACTTACATATTATATTTTTTTCTCTCTCCAAATCCAAATCTTAAACCAAATCCAAATCCGAATCCGAAACCGAATCCTAAACCTCCAAGAAACCAAACGGGCCCTAAGTAAAGCGGGTATTATTATTTGTTTTTTCACATGCTTTCTGTCTAACGAGGGCTGTGGGGCCCGCAGCAAGATGTTAGTGAGACTATAAGTTATTATGTGTTATGTATTAGTTAAAAATAATAATAAAAAAAATTAAAAAAAAAACGTGTTATGTAGACGGTTTTAGAAAGTTTGATGTGCCACAATTATGAAGAAATGGTGCTTAAAGGACCATAAGTGTCAATTGGCCAAAGATATAACTAATTTTATATCTATTCATTCATCTAGACATTTCCCAAGTTCTTGCAAAAGTTCTAGAGATATGTGTTTTTGCATGTATATCGGCATATAAGAGAAAAAGGAGGGAAGAACCATGAGCCTAATGATTCCTAGATAATGAAAAAAGAGGGTTTATGCAAGCTTCAATCCTAACTAGTATTCCAACAAAGTAAGTAGTCTTTATAGAGTTGAATAACTTGAATTGAAAATATGAGTTAGGATTTATGTATCAATATTGTGGGTTTTGGGTAATTGTGTTCCTAAATATCATAATATTTGCACTAATAAAACCACTAGAGCAAAAGTAATAAGGAAAACCCCAAAAGTTGAAGCCATTACATACAGTAAAGTAATATTAATATGCAGTAAAAGCAGTTAAAAGATTCATAGCAGCAAAGTTAAAGCAAAAAAGAAGCTGGCCCATTACACATAGAAAATCATTAACAAAAGACTATTTTGTTTGATCAAAAAGTTGAACTCATCATGTGCAGTTAAAAGAAACCAGAAAAAATAAACCCTTTTATGGCAAAACTATTAAGGGTCCATTTGTTTTATAAATGTGGTTGAAATTGGATTTGGATTTTGTATTTGTTTGAAAGACAATGAGAAAAGAGAAAATAAAAAATAGTTTGAATTTTGTATTTGTTTATATGTAAAGTTGAGATATTTTGAAATTAAAAAATAAAGAATACAATAAAGAATGATAAACATGGGGTTGTAAGAAGTAGTAATATATAAAACTAAATTCTAATTTGTTGGTTTCATGAAAAGGTACCAATGTAGTTTGGTGTGAGATCGATCGTTCTACACCATTTGTCAAAAAAATATATACATTTACCAAATACTAGAGTTGTAGTTTTTTCACACCAAACCCGCTCATACCCATATTCCAAATGGGTCATATGATAAAATCTTGCACAGTGGTAAAAGTAAACTTTGAAAAAAACAGTAATAGGGACCCAATAGATGAAAACCCTTTACTAATTATGATTGTCCCATTAGATGAAAAAACACAATATTACACAATGATTGCTTTTTTTTTTTTTTTTTCCTCTTTACATAAGATGAAAACACGTAGTTTTTTTTAACAAAAAAGATTAGTTAATATTTTTTATGCCATAGGATGAAAACACATAATTTTAACAAAAATAGATTAGTTAATATTTTAAACCTATAAGATGAAAACACATAATTTTAACCAAATATTAAAAATCCCTAAATGTTAGCAAATCAAAAGAACAAAACCCCTTAAATAAACAAAGTTAATCAAGAAACAAGCCATGATAAGATGAGACGACGACGNAAATTTACATTGTAATAAATAGAAAGAAAGAAAAACGACTTACTAAAGAGTACATCTAGGGTATTTGAGTAAAGATCACCCGGAATCAAGAATTTTGTGGCAATTGTAAACCAGCAGATGCTAACCGGTGAAATCCATCCAATGCACCGTTTGCCACATTCTTTGACCGGTTCTTGGGTAAAGGCAGCCGAGGTTGTGGTTCTCAACGCTGATGATTTTTCTTTGAAGAAGAATTACAGTGTAATAAAGAAACAAATAAAAATGACTTACTAAATAGTACATCTACGGTATTTGAGTAAAGATCACCCGGAATCAAGAACCACAATCTTCTCGTAACGAATTTCCTCATCGGCAATTTTCTTTTTCAATATCCTCACAAACTCCTGTTTACTCAGCTTGTAGTTCAATACTTCAATCCGATAGGCCACTCGTCAGTTCGTACAACAGATGTAGCGGTTTCTAGCGACATGGTCTTAATAAAAATTGTTTATTGTTTATATGTGTGAAAGAGATAGCGTTTTGTTTATTGCTTTTGTGTCTGAGTGTGAGGGACGGGGAGGGGGGATGTTCAAACTAATTGTTGTCGAAAAAAGGACGCTTACCGAAGATTATAACATGTTTATACTATGGCTATGTTTGGCGAGGGTTTAAATGAGGCTTATTGGGGCTTGGGCTTTTAAAATAAGTCGGCTAATAAAATAAGTCTTGTTTGTCATGTGGCTTATAAAAGGGCTTTTTATAAAATTAGTCGGCTAAAAACTTTAGCCGGATAAAAGGGGTTAAAAACTTTAGCCCGGGGCTTTTGAAGAATAAATTACTTATTTACCCACAAAAATGTTTAACATATACAGAAACTCATTTAATTATTTCTTTTTTAGCAATTTTGCAATAATAAGCTCCAGCCTAACTCATTTGCCAAACAAGTTTATAAAATTTTAATTTCGACTTATAATACATGTCCTAGCCCCAGCCCCATCCCCAGCCTATTTCGCCAAACATACTCTAACTTGATACAAACTAATTAATTAACTAACTTGTAACTAACTTAACTAACCTAACAAACTCAACTCTACATTCTAACACAAGTTATTATTATTCGTATAAATTAAACATAAACAGTTATATGATGACTTCATCGGAGTTTAATACCAAATAGCATTATTATAACTAGAAACGTAATTGTATGGATTAAAATGTAGCATAAATATAAATATCATTGGATTATATATATACAATGAGATGATGATTATGTAAAGTTAGGTGAAAAATAGGTCAAATTGGTGGCGGAAACAATGATGTTTACCGGAGATATAGATCGGAGAGTGGTGCTGGATTTGAAATAAGATTGGTCTAATTTGAGAAGTGGGTCAATTATGGTCTTTTATTGTGAGCTGATGGATAATCAGGATTGATTCTCACACGAGTATCTCGGATTAGGCGCGTAAACGAGCCAAGCTTTTATCAAGCAACTCGAGCTAGAGTTCAAGCTCGACTCGATCGAGTCGAGCTTTTATCGAGCTCAAGCCAGTAAACTGGCTTGAAACATATAAGTCGAGCTCAAGTTCAAGCTCGACTCGAATCGAGTCGAGCTTTTGTCGAGCTCAAGCCCAGTAAACTGGCTTAAAACATATAAGTCGAGCTCGAGCTTTTGATAGCTCGACTCGAGCGATTATCGAGCTTTTCGAGCCTTAGTATAGATATATTTTCATATTATGTAAATAAGGGCTAATTTGAATATTAACCTAATTATAAGGATTAACTCCATAAAATATAAAATATTTTCTAGCCTTGGTTGAGAATTTTATTGTTGGTTTTATTACTCTTAAAAATATCTAATTTGGTTTTCAAACTTTTACGTATTTCTCTTCCAGTTTGTGATTCGAGATCATATACAAGTTCTGTGGGTAGACTATATTTTTTTTTTGTGGCAGCTACAGTTTGCAATTCATTTTGACACAAAATAGTATATCTGCTATCGAGCCCAGTTCAGCTGCAAATACTAGTTGGCATATATTCAAGCTTTTCATATATATAATTTTGAGCTTTTCAAGTTAAGCTCGAGCTCTGCTCGAGCTCAAGCTTCAATGGTTAAAGCTTGACGAGCAATCGAGTCGAGCTCGAGTCGTGTTGAGCTCGGGCTTGGCTTGGCTCGGCTCGATTACACCCCTATCTAGGATTAGGCTTTTGGCCTATATATCTCTAGTCAGCAAATTGAGGCAACCAATCTTTTTTTAACTTATGTCTAAAAGCAATAAGATAAATAAAATCAAATAAGTACATTTGTTTTTTGTTTTATGTCTGCAGGCGTAAAAAATTGTGTTTGTATTTTCTTCTTATATTTGCAAGAGAGAAGAGAAAATGAAATAAGTGTGTTTATTTATTTTTAACCATCAAAGGCAAATTTTTTTTTTTTTTTTCCTATTTAGTTTTGTAGATTTATTTATTATTATTTTTTTTTTTTTGATTATCGCTTCTTGTATTTTAAATACTTAAGATCCACTTCTTCTTGTACATACATGGTTTTACAAATCAAACATAAAGCATATAGGGAAAAAAAACACAACCTAAGTATGCACGTATTCTTTCTTGTATAAATATTTTATGTCTAATCATGTCAAAAAAAATGGATTAGAGCTATTTAAAAAGCAAAAAATATTATACTTTTAAAAATCTATAAATATTTAAGTGATAAAAAAAGTCTTTTTCTATTCTTATGTCGGTGGAAAAAAAATTTATTAATGCTTGTGACATCTGCAGATGTAAAAAGATAAAACAAACTCTTTTTAGACATTTTTAAATATAAGAGGGAACAACAAACCTTTTTTTCAAGAAAATATACACTATTACCATTTTCAAAGTAGAAAACTTTTTTTATTTTATTTGTAGTCCCTTACATTTGTCCTTTTGGATCTGTTACAAACTTAGTTCGGTTTTATTCGTTTGGGTTCAATTTTAGTTTTCAGTTCCTGTGGGTACTTGGTAATACCCGATTTGCGAACACCCCTAAAGTCTATTTTGGGAGGACGAGTTTTTAACTAGGATGTACACTGTTTAACCGTAGTTTTTTTTATGACTTTTTGAACTGCGTCATGTTTTTAGTGAGGTTTTAACTAAAAGATCTTAAAAAAATATCAAGCGATCATTTGACGTTGATTTATGTTCAATTTATTGTGTTTGATCAAATCCTCTTTTCTTTCTTACTTTAGGAACAATTAACCTAGACTTAACAATAAGAAAAATGTTTTAGGTCTATTAAGTGGGTGTTTGACCTTTTTTTTTTTTTCTTTTTTTTTTCTATTTGCGCTTTTGCTTAAACATACGTACTTATAAAAAAAATTACTTTTGAAACTAGTGTTTGGATTTAATTATTTTATAAAAAGAAATATATTTGTAAAAATAATAATTTAAATTTAAATTTTCAATCAAGTTCAAGTATAAGAGGTTTTAAATTGAATATGAAAGTAACAAAAAAAAATTTAATGTTAACAAATATCAATAACTAACACGAAATAAATATCCCCTTACCTAGTTATGAAAAACTGTTAACTGCCTTTTTAAAAGCATAAAAATAGACAATTTTTAGAGTCTTCTTAAAAAAAAGGCACACCTTCTAAATGACATGGATTTTGGAACTCTACAGTTATTTTCTTATACTAAAACTTTTGCCATAAATTTCTTGTGGTCGTTTTAAACGTCTAGAGGAAAGTGTGTAGAAAGCTAATTTGGTTGGCTGTAAAGTTGGGTCGATTCCTTTCAAATACTTGGGTATAACTGTTGGGGCCAATATGAACCGTATTAGTAGTTGGAAGCCGGTTTTCGATGTTTTTGAAACGCGTTTGTCTAAGTGGAAGGCTGACTGCTTGTCTATCGGGGGGAGAGTTACTCTAATTAAGTCGGTTTTGGAAAGTCTTCCTCTGTATTTTTTCTCTTTGTATAAGGCCCCGTGTAAAGTTATTAAGGATTTGGAATCCTTAATTGGCAGATTTCTTTGGGGGGGGGGGGTCGAAAGAGGTTTATAAAATTCACTGGGTGGCGAGGGATAGAGTTTGTTCCCCAAAGAAGAGTTGGGGTCTCGGTTTGTATAAGTTGAAGTTCATCAATACGGCGTTGCTTGCCAAGTGGGGATAGCGATTTAAGAATGAAAAAAGTAGTCTTTGGTGTGAGGTGGTTGAGGCCTGCCATATGTCTAATAGAAGCTAGGACTTTCTTCCGGTCTGTAAATCGTTGAATGGGGTGTGGAGTAACATTGTGAAAGTCTTGTCCAGAACGGTGGTTTCGGGGATGCATTTGAGAAGATTATTTAAAGGAAAGGTGGGGAATGGTAACAACATTTCTTTCTGGATTGATCCGTGGCTTTTGAATTTGCCGCTTATGATCGTTTGTCCTAATCTGTTCCGGTGTGACGCGGATAAAAGGTGCAAAGTTAGTGATAGGTTGAAGGTGTCAGAAGCTGGTCTTATGAGGGTCTGGAAATGGAAGAGGGCTACGGCAGTGACTGATTATGGGTCGGAATGGGAAATTATTAATTCCTTACTGAATGTTGCTGTGCTTTCTAAAGTAGAAGATAGTTGGGTGTGGATAGGGATTGGTAAAGGTGATTTCTCTATTAGTTCTATCAGGAAACAATTGTATCTCGATATGGATTGCAGCAACTTCTGGGTGTTTGAGTGGTGTAAGTTGATTCCGAAGAAATGCAACATCTTTGGGTGGCGGGCTGAGATGGGTAGGATTCCGACGGCGTTAGCTTTAAGACATAGAAATATCCCGATTGCGGACGTTTCTTGCTTGCTATGCGGTAGTGCGGAGGAGTCGGTGGACCACTTATTCACTGGATGTATTATAGCCTCTAGGCTTTGGCAACATATCTCGTCTTGGTGTAAGACCCAGGATATTTTTGCTTTCTCTTTCAAGTCTGTTGAGGTAAATAAGTTCTTGGGTGTATCGGGGGCGGTGCTAGAGATCTTTATGTATTTTATTATTAGGTGTTGGTGTATTTGGAAGCGAGAAATTCTTCTTAAATCCAAAGTAGAGGCTAGAATTGGACAGAGAGTTATAGGAGAGTCAAAGTTTTAGGTTTTCTTTGGGTTAAAGTATAGCCAAGGTTATCGTCTTGACTTGGGAATAATTGGTGTAAATTTGTAAATTATGTAAGTGGTTTGTTGTGTGTGTGCCGCCCGTTTTGTGGGTTGGTGTTTTTTCTATGAAGTCTTACTTCTATATATCAATATATATAATATAATATAATATATACCTATTATATAATATATAGTATATATATATATATATATAATATATATTTACATAATATATATAAATATGATATGAAAGTGTGTATGTTGTCAACACTATGTAATATTGATCTAATGAGTACTCAATAATGAAACATTCTATATGACTAGTGCTTGTATTATTGTCTTAAAAGAACTCTAACTACTCGAGTTTAGTATTGGGCTGTGGCTAAATGGATTTATAATACACTAAGGGTGGTGGCACGTAAGTCGCTTTGGGCTCGATCATCGGCATCACATTGCGTCATCGGCATCATAGATTCGGCTCCCCAAAAAAACAAAAAATTTCCGGGGGTGAAGCAATTCAACGTGGAGCATTCTATTTTTGACGTTATGTGTTATGTTCAAACAAAAAAAAAAAAAAAAAAAAAAATTTTAAATACTCACATTTCATTTGTTGTCGTTTATCGTCAACAATGGTGTATCACGAGGCCCAGGTTACTGTGGTCTTGATTCGAGTGCTAGGGGGTTTAGAGGTGAGCAGAAAGGGTTTCGATTTGTGAATCGTTTTTTCTTCGGAGTTGCAGTGTTTTATAGAGAGAATAGAGTTTGTGGATTTGTTTTTTTTGGTTAAAGCTTCAGTGGTCACTGACTTGGTTCTTTTTTTCAATTGGTAACAGTTTAAAAAAGGTAGTGAATATTGATTTGTTTGCAAGCCACGTGAGTTTAATAAAAAAGTGACAAAGTATTTTTGGTGTTTAAAAATCACTTTTGTCATTTATTTTAGTAACAAGTAACAAAGAAGATTTCTTGTTGTCTAAAGATTTTTTGTGGTTCAAGTTTATTATGTAACTTTTATTAGAATTATTAATCAAATTTGATGTTTTTAATTAAATTGATTAAATATAATTATGAATTTTAAAAATAAAAAAAATAAAAAGTTTAGGCATGGTTAGGCATCACATTGCCACTAAAAATAAGTAATTAGGCATAAAAAGTGTTGTATTGATTCTATTGGCTAATTACAAATTATTTGTAGTATTTGTTAGGCAACATTGCCACCACCCTAAGGGGGTGTTTCTTTTTATGCTTAGAATGTCTTAATGCTAAGAGTGATGGGCCCAAGTAATATAATAATATATATTTTTGTTAAATCCTCTATATGCCAAAGGCCAATTAGGATTTTTTTTTTTTTTTTTTTTTTTTTTTCCTAGACTAAGAGGTTGTGGGGTCCACCTCCATATAAGCCACTTAATGGGGAATACTAAGCTTTAATTGGCCTTTGGCATATATAGGATTTAACAAAAATATATATTATTATATTACTTGGACCCATCACTCTTAGCATTAAGACATTCTAAGCATAAAAAGAAACACCCCCTTAGTGGTATTAAAATGTCCATTTAGCACAGCCCAATAATAAACTACGAAGTAGTAATTAAGAGTTTTTAAGACAATTAATTACTAGGCACTTGTCATAATGATGTTTCATGTATTGAGGTAACCTCATTAAGATCAAATATTTAAATAATTAATATGCTTTAATTAAATAATTAATATGCTTTAAAATTCTATGCATTATCAGTCAAAAGAATACTTTATTTATTTCTTTTTGCTTAATATTCTCCTATTTCCTTTTTTCTCTCACCACAATCCTAATTTTCATTTTTGAAGATATACAAAATAACACCTTCATCACCACCATGTACAACCACCGGAGAACTTCACCAGCCCCGAAAACAGACCCGTAGATGTTCACGATGACCACGATCAGATCCGAGCATCCATCTAGATCCGATATTTAAATGTAAGATCGTTTTGGTGATCTTTTGTAAACATAGAATGATGATTTCTGTTTTCAGATGAATCTTTTAAAAATAGGGACATGTTATATGAAAATATTTTCTTTATTATTCAATTTTTGTTCTTAGATCTTCATGCTTCTTTGGTTAGTGCTATGTATTTTAGTTTTTATTCTTCTGGGATATAGGATTGTTTTAAAAGTGTAGATAAGTGGATGGTGGTTGTAGACCGGTGATGTTTGGGTGGTGGAGGTTGATGTAAGAGAATAGATGGAAAAGGATGAGATAGTTGATGTTGTTAGGGAGAAAATGAAATTGGTTGTGACAATTTTTTTTTTTCTTTTTGTGTTTTCCAATATAATTGTTTTAGACATAGTTTCTTGAAACATGAAAGGCTTTAATGCTTTTGACTTTATTAAAAACTAAAATGAAGAAAGAGGTTTGGATAATAGATTAACGGGGTCATGCCACACCATGATTCACTTTGATGCAAATTTAATCAATCATATGTTGCCAACACATTTCATAATTCACCATACCTCACATTCATTTTTTAGTGGCATTCATGATGCAAAAAAAAAAATCAAATTATATTATTTTATTTTTCTTATTCATAATTTTATTAAATAATTATATAAAAACATTAAATTTTATTAATAACTCTAAGAAAATTACATAATGCTTGGGAAAAAATATATGAAAACACTATTCATCAAGGTATGGTAAGTCTTGAGCCGCTAGTCCGCTACGTGCTCTGTAAGATCATATCGGAGACGGTTATGGATATCTTCGTCGAGTAACTCCTGTAGTACACTATCATCATAAACTGCCGCGACCGGCGGATCCATTATTGAACCGGTGATATTGCCATCCCATCGTCTTTTAAAATCATATTGTTCAATATTATACAAGTATAAACGATTTTTCGAATCTTTTGGACGGACGTAGGCCGGAGAGGACGACTTAGAATAAACCATTTTCCCTTTAGACGACCAAAAGCTCGTTCGACATTCTTTCTTGCAGACTCTTGTAGCTTCTTGAATTTCTTTTCTTTTGGGTCAGTGGGATACGGATATGCTTTAACAAGTGTTTAATACTTAGGATAGATTCCATCGGTAAGATAGTATCCACGTTTGTAAAGCCGTCCACCCAAAACAAATGAACTGTTTAGTGTCGTTCCATTTCTCTCAGTAACATACAATGGAGACCGATTCAAAAAATTGATATCGTTATTTGAACCGGGAGGACCAAAAAACGAATGCCAAATCCACAAATCATTTGAAGCCGTCGCCTCAAGCATAATAGTCGGGTATTGGTGATCACCTCTCTTATATTGGCCTCTCAAATACTTAGGACAATTTCGCCAAACGAAATGTGTACAATCAATGCTACCAAGCATTCCAGGAATGTGATGTTTTTCTTCATGTGCCTCGAATATGCGTGCAACGTCATGGGTTGTCGGCCTACGTAAGAACACTCACCCATATAACTTTATAATCGCATCACAAAATTTATCAAGTCATTCACCTACAACATATTAAATAATACATAGATATATATAAAAAAATAAAAAAAAAATACGAAATGTTTAAAATAACGAAATAAAAAAATACGAAATGTTTAAAATAACGAAATAAAAAAAAAAAAAAAAAAAAAAAAAAAAAAAAAAAAAAAAAAAAAAAAACTGACGTTCTTCGTGCCATGTTTAAATAGTCATCAAATCTATCCGGAGGTTCACCCGTTGCAAGTTGCCGAATGGCCGACGTACATTTTTGTAACGCCGCAAAACTTTTTTTTCCCATCGCGTCATAACCCGCTTGAAACCATTCGATTGCGCTTCAATTTCACCAACAATTCTTAAATACAAGGTTTTACGCATACGAAAACGATCGCGAAACACATTTTCATTAAACTTTGGTTGTTCAACAAAATATTCATTGTTTAGAGTTTCTAATGCTCTTTCACGAAAACGGGTGATATAACCACGTATTTCGTTAGAACTTGCCGTATCTTCAAGTGCCTCGTATGCGGCTAACAAAATTTCAAACGTACTACCGGATAGCCATAGATCGGATGATTCGGTTGGAATAAGTATTTCGTCCGAGGATGAAGAAGATGATGATGAAGCCATGGCTAGTAGTGTGTGATTAGATGGTAAATATTTTGTGATTTGATTGTGTGAATAAATTAACAAGATTAAGTATTAATTTAAAGGTTTTTTTTTTTTTTTTTTTTTTTTTTTTTTTTTTTTTTAAGCCACAAACGGCTCCAACATTTAATGGCAAACGTTCGAAATTTATGGGGAGTTGTGGATACCGAATCGGTAATCCATACCGATTTCTTTGCCGAATCCTCCATGCCGAATGGGTGGTTTTCCACCATACCGAGCGGCATCCTTTGCCGAGCCTCCATGCCGAGAAGATTGCCACCCCCTAAGGGTCATTTAGTAGGACCCTTATTATTACTTACTTTACCTCTAAAACTTTTATTGTAATCATCATTTTATATAATTAGCATATTAAACTAACTTATACTATCTTGAAATTTAAAAATGAACGAGGATTTGGTGCCCGTGCTTCGCGGCGGGCTACAACAAAAATACACATTAAACTTAAAATAATATAGAGTGCAAGTGTAGGCTAAATGTCACACTCTAACTGCTCATATGCCTACCTAAGACCGACAGTGATTGCGATCCACCCAACAAGTGAACATACCATTATGTCGCATCAGCTTCTATCTGTATGACCAAATATATGACCGTAAGCTCGTAGTAACATAACCACAGCGACAACCAAAAACATACCTCACAAAAATTAATTACAGTAAATAAAATTCACCCACAAACCAAATGCAACCACGATCGCCTGAAGGATCAATCGAGCAAAGTGGCTGGGGGCGCGTTCAAACATACGGCGAAGGTTGAAGATTTGGTAGTCACTCTGTCCGAACTTGATATGATCCGGAGTTACCGGGAGAAAGTGAGAAATGTTATGTTTAGTCGGTGAAAAATTAGACAATTTATTGAAAAAGCTTTTAGAAAAAAATGAGAACGTAAAGAACTACATACCTCACTATTTCTTTAAAGAAGGATAAATCACTCCGGTCTTGCTTATAATACACTGTAACGATTAGGTACTCTGCCTGTTTAATTATAAATTTTGAAAATGTTTCTTTCAAAGTGAAAAATTCTAGTTAGGGATTAAATTCTCAACAATTTCATTTGCATTTTAATTTTTCCAAAATACATCCTCTAAATACATTTTTTAAATTCGGAACATATTCTTTGACATCAAAACACAATAATTTTTTCTAATAACAAAACATTTCAGAATATTAAAAAATTATTTTTACAACTAAACAACACTTTATTTTATTCCTCTTTCGGCTATGCACGTGAAAGAAAAAAAAACTACAACCTCCATCTCTAAATTGTTGCCAAAAGAAAAAGACTGCACAGTTTAATAAAAACGCGATCACCAAATTTTTCAATCAACAAAATATATATTCTCCCTATATATTTCCCATTAAGGTCTTCATTTATTGATTAAAACTCGTCTCAAATTATAGTACATATTTCCTTTTCGAGATGTCTCAAAATAATTGTCTACTTTTCATTTTAGCTAAAAACTAGATAATTTAGTAGGAGAATATTCTACTTGATATGTTGAAAATTAAAGTAGTCTCACTTTTGTTAAACTTTTTTATCTCCTAACAATAACTTTTAGACGAAGGAAGTAAACAATTATTTTAATACATCTAAAAAAACTAAAAAGTCTATATAGGTAGAAAAATTTTCACTTCACTATTTTCTTATCAATACATATTAGAGCACTAGGTATGACAACGAAGTATGCTTCGTCAATCCTAGGTGGAACCTCTTCATGGCTCTTCACCACACCGCCCCCCTCTTCATTTGCTACTTCTTCGTCTGCATGGCGAAGCAACCAATCTGACGTCCTTGTATTTTTTTATTTATTTATTTTTTTTGTGAGTGTATTATAAAATATATTATAAGTGGTGGGCCCCAAATGAGTAAGTTGAGGTTAGTTGTTAGTGAGGAGGGGGTTAGTTGTGAAGAGGTGTTGGGGGTGTTGGGGTGATGTGGCACTGGTGGGGCCCAACGAAGAGGATTGGCTCGCCACCACACCCGGTGCTCNTATATTTCCTGCATCGGACACTCGTGTAAAAAAACCATCCCACGTGGACAAGTCAACAAAAAACCCCTTACGTGTCACACCACCATTCGTCCACACCACGTATCACTCCAAACCAAAAAAACTTCACCATCCATCCCCTCCCCCAAAAACACACACACACAAAACACACACACACACACTCACAAAACCCTAACAAAAATGTCAATCCGTCCCTCCCTCAACCGCTTCCCAATCGACCCCGACGCACAAGAAGCCTCAGGCGCACCATGGGGAGTAACCGTAACCCCGTTCAGTTCCAAAGACGAGCACGGCAACTCACCTGTGTACGGATCTGGCGGTGATTTAATCCCTAGGTGTGAGAATTGTTACGGCTATTACAATACTTATTGTGATCAGGATCAGTGGGCTTGGACTTGTGCTTTGTGTGGGACTTTGAATGGATTGAGTAGTGACACCATTGCGCGGTACTCCGTTCCGGAGAATTCGGCTGAGAATATGTCCGCGTTTGTTGACCTTGAGCTGCCACGTAAGCACATTGTTTGTTATTTGTTACAGCATTGGTTATTACTTGTTGAATTAGGTTTGTATTGTGTAATTAGAGGTGGAAATGAGAATTTAGGTTAGAAATGAACCGCAGAATATGTTGGCGTTTGTTGACCTTGAGATGCCGCGTAAGCATTGATTGTTATTATTTGTTGCTGCATTGTTTATTAGTTGCTGAGTTAGGTTGTGTAGCATATATAGTTAGGATTACGATACGTGTTCTGTGTTGTTGACGTAATTTCGCGCGAAATGTGTGTGGTATGTGATAGTGTTATATGTTACTGCATTATTTATTAGTTGTTGAATTAGGTTGTCTATTATTATGTAATTACATCTGAAAATGAGAAGTTGCGTTAGAAATGAAGCGGTTGAGGTTCGATTTGAGTGTGATTCCTATAGGTTTGTTGAACTTGAGTTGCCACGTAAGCACATTTAGTTTCTATGTGTTACAGTGTTATTAGGTATCGAATTAGCTTATGCGTTGTGTGATTAGAGGTGGAATTGTGAGATTAGGTTAGAAATGAAGCGGTCGAGGTTTGATTAGAGCTGTATTTTTTCAATAGTTTTTAGTTAGTTGTGTTAAAATGCGCAGTATTCAGTAGCTGAATTTGCACCGGGGAATATTTCGGCGTTTGTTGACCTTGAGTTGTCACGTAAGCATTGATTGTTATTATTTGCTGAGTTAGGTTGTGTAGCTTTATTTAGTTAGGATTACGATATGTGTTATCTGTTGTTGACGTAATTTCGCGCGAAATGTGTTTCGTATGTGAATTAGGTTGTGAAAATGAGAAGTTGCGTTAGAAATGAAGCTGTTGAGGTTTGATTTGAGTGTGATTTCTATAGGTTAGTTGTTAGTGCATTGTTTATTACTTTTGGAATTAGGTTGTGCATTGTATAATTACAGTTAGAGGTTCGATTAGAGTGTAATTTGCACGGAATATGTCTATAGGTTTTAAATTTTTATTCGTTTTGTTAATTGCTTGGTGTTCTGTACCTGAATTTGCACTGGGAATATGTCCTCGTTTGTAGACCTTGAGTTGCCACGTAAGCGCATTTAGTCTCTACATGAACACGAAATGTGTATTATGTGTTACTGCGTTACCAGGTGTCGAATTAGGTTGTGTATTGTACGATTAGCGATGGAAATGAGAGGTTAGGTTAGAAATGAAGCGGTGAGGTTTTATTAGAGTGTAACTTGTAATAGGTTTTCTACTGTTTTGTTAATTCCGCGGCATTCAGTACCGGAATATATGTCCTGGTTTGCTGACCTTGAGTTGCCACGTAAGCACTGCATTGTTTATTACTTGTTGAAATTAGGTTGTGTATTGTACTGGAAATGAGAGATCAGGTTAGAAATGAAGCAGTTTAGCTTTGGTTAAAGTGTTCTTTCGATAGGTTTTTTTACTTAGTTTTGTTAATTGTGTTATGCATTGCCGGAATCTTCGTCGGAGAATATGTCTTCCTTTGTTGACCTTGAGTTGCCAAGTAAGAACAGTTTTCAATAATGTATGTGTTGAATTAGGTTATGCATTGTTCTGTTTGAGAAATTCTGTTAGAAATGAACTGGTTGAGGTTCGAATGGCCTTGAATTGCCACGTAAGCAGAATTATCTCTTACGACATTGTTTATTACTTGTTGCATTAGTGTAGTTCTATTTAGTTAGGATAACGATGCGTGTTTGTTTGTTGTCCTTGAATTGCCACGTAAGCATGATTATCTGTTGCTGCATTGTTTATTGCTTGTTGAATTAGGTTGTGTATTGTATAGTTACAGCTGGAAATGAGAAATTAGGCTATAAATGAAGTGGTTGACATTCGATTAGAGTGTAATATCCGTAGGTTTTGTTTAGTTCTGAACTTCTGATAAATATTAAATTTAATGTAAATGTGGACTAATAGAAGAGTTAGTATATGTAACGTTCACTAGAAGCAGTTTACGATGTTGATCTAGAATTGCTTCCTAATTGTCATAATTTTGTTGCGCGCGAATCTTGCTGTGTATTTGATAATGTTACTTGCGGAATAAGCTTATGCAATGTTAACCTTGGATTGTCACATAAGCATGATTTAACTTTATGAGTGATAACATGATAACATGTTGAATTACCTTATGGATTCTTCCGGTTATGGATTACAGTTACAATTGAAATTAATGTTCTGTTAGAAATGAAGTAGTTGATTGTTGAGGTTTAATCAGAGTACCGTTTGTACAGACTTGATTTAGTTTTGTTAATGTCACTCAAATGTGGACTAATATAAAAATTAGTGAATATTTCAAGCACTAGAGGCCGTTTGTTGACGTTGATGTGAAGTTATTGAGGTATTCTAGTTATTAATTTGTGAATTCATTTGTGTTGCTTATGATTATTCACTTGAGTAAATGTAGGTTAATTTAAGAATCGGTAAACATTTATTGCGATAGAAGTGGTTTGAGTGTTTTTTGCATTATACATATTCAGACGTTTAGTTATAGATTGAAGTGTTTGTGTATATGTAATTGAGTGTTTGAATCTTGCAGTTGAAGGTTCTGAGGAGGAAGAAATGCAAGCCCGACCTGTTTATGTTGCCGCTATTGATTTGGCATGTAAGTTTTGGTTGTCAGATCGTGGTGTTTATTGGAATTATTTAGCGATTTTACATGTTCCGGTCTAAAGTGCAGTGCTTCAAAATTATTATGTTTTGATGCATAGTTACATTTAAGCTCTCCGGTCTTATTCATGCAGGACATTTTTTCTGTGCATTAGTTGTAGTTTAGGATATGAATGTACTTGATCAACATTTACTTATTCTTTTCCAGCCTCAGAAGAGTTTCTGGAACTTACGAAAAGTGCATTGTTAGCTGCTTTAGAAGGTTAGTGATCCTAGTATTTCTATCTAGACTCTAAATGCATACCTGCTCCAATGAACTTTGAATCCTAAAATCTAGTTTTTATTGTAGCTCTTGCTCCTGGATCGCTTTTTGGTCTTGCTACATTCAGCCACAAGTTAGGTTTGTATGATGTACAAGGACCTATTCCTGTGGTGAAAAATGTTTTCCTACCTGCGGACTCTGATGGAACCCTATCAATTGAGCTTGAAGATGCCATGCCATTGTTTTCCTTCTTGGCTCCAGTAAGTTTATTGACAACTAAATATCGAACCTCCATATCGTATTATATTTGATTTTATAGGATCCATTTTACAAGGCCGAAAGATGAGGTCTGTTATGACTGTTATCTTTACTACAGGTAGAAACATGTAAGGATCGAATTGCATCTGCGCTTGAAACTTTAAGACCGACGTCATCATGGGAAGGTCCAGCTTCTGGACAGGGAATTTTTCTGGGAGGGCGAGGTTTTGGGCTGGCAATGGAAACACTAATTTCATACCTTGGATCTGAACATGGCAACACTTACGCTTTAGGTTTGATAACTTTCATGATTTTTATTTTAGAATTGCTTATGTTTTGCTGCTTGCACAACCAAACTATATTTTGAACGAAATGACAATTTTTTCTGCTTCTAACATGAAATTCATTGCAGCCAGAATCTTTGCTTTTCTATCTGGACCTCCTGATTATGGACCTGGGCAACTAGACACAAGAAGATATGGTGATCAATATGCTAGTAGAGGAGAGGACGCTGAGCTTGCCTTACTTCCAGAACAGACACCATTTTACAAAGATTTGGTACTAATCTGAATTTTGATTACCACCCTGTCTTTTATGTGATATGTGTATTTAAGAAACATACGTTTTCATGTATGTTTTTACAGGCTGCTGTCGCTGTTCAAGCTGGTGTTTGCATAGACATACTTGCTGTTACAAATGAGTACACAGATTTGGCATCCTTGAAGTTTCTTAGTATTGATAGTGGAGGCTCATTGTTTCTATACCCAAATACTGACGATTCAACACTTCCGCAGGATATGTAAGTAATGTTCATCTGAATTAAGTTATAAACTTTTATGGATCATCAAAAGATAGTCCTTTTAGCTACTCTGTTGTATGGTGCATCTTATCTCCCGACGTTACTGAAAAGATTGACATCTTAAGTTATTTATTTATCTTATACGAGGAAAATCGCTTTTTTGTTTGTAGGTATCGGATGTTAAGTCGTCCATATGCCTTCAATTGTGTCATGCGGCTGAGGACATCTACTGAGTTCAAAACCGGAAATTCCGTGAGTAGCTTTTCGTTCTACTGCTGAACTTTCTTATTGTACCGCTTTGATCATGTCTAACAAAATAATTATTTGCCTGCAGTATGGTCATTTCTTTCCAGATCCGCAGTATGATAATGTTCAACATGTTATCTGTTGCGACTCATTTGCTACATATGCTTATGACTTCGATTTTGTAAATAATTATGGGTTTGCCAGGTAGAAGTTCACATTTCACCCTTTCTTCTATTATCTATGCTGTATCTTTATGCATTTATATGTGCGGGACTCATTATTTCTAGGACTAAGGATGGGTGAGACCTCAGCCATCGGATCATCTTTGGCTAGATCTCACTCTTGATATTGTATCTGTGTAACCAAACACCTTCGACAGCTCCCCTACATATCCGCACATATTAAAGCCAAAACAACCTTAATATAGAATTGACACATCACCCTCCCCTTCCTCCCATACACCACCAGCTCTAGCAACTACCAGATACTGTCAGAAAAATAAAAAAACCGCTGGATAGTAATTGTTGCCTCCGCTTTTGCGGGTAGTAAATGTTACTGTACAAGTTTGCCTTGTAGATTTGCAGTTCCCTAATATCAAATGGCAGTGTTCTGTGTTATGCTATTGCAACTATGTTTGAAGCCTAATTTGTTGGATCATATATGCTGCAGACACACTTCTGAGCTTCCTATGCTACAATTAGCTTTCCAGTATACTGTCATTGTCCCCCAAGAGGAGAATCCAGCTCCAGGATCAGGCCTGCCTAGTAGGTATGTGTATTTCTGCCATATTTTTTGTTATTAGACTTTTTTAATAGAGGTGGCAAAATGGATGGGGTGGGTAACTGGTCAAAGCAGGTTCAGGTCAAAGGGGTTGGGTTGACCCACTTGTTCAGTTTTTAAAAGTTTTTTAGTCGCCAACATACTAAATGATTCTCAAACAGTGTTATTCATTATTAAAATAATAAATTGTAGCATCAAAAGTAACTAATATTGGTGATGTTGTGGGTCAAAAGTATCAAATGTTTACAACCTCACCTATATTGTTTTATTCTAGAATATTGGATTATTGTTTTGAAGTATAGTTCTTGGAATCATGCTTAATACTTGATTCAAGCTTTTGATCCATAAATTCGTTACGTCGTTTTTAATTTTTGCCCATCTGGACCTGTTTGGATATGTTGTTTTTCTCAAACAATCCCAAAAGATTGGCAAAGTAGCTCAAATTGACCCATTTAAGCCGAAATTGCCCCTTGTACCTATAGATAGTAACTTGATGTAGCTACTCGTCAGGCAATAAATATTAAACCAGTTACCTCTTTTCTTCTGACATATATAGTTACTATTATTGTTGTCGTTACTCGCAAGCCAATCAAGTTATCAAGATCAAACCATTTTTCTGTGTGCTGTAAAAAAGGTTCTTGTCAAGTCTTTGGGTACCTTTCTTTTTCACACAAATGTAATGTGTCCACGCAGATTGAAATATACCCTGAAAAGGCGACTCAGAATTCGAACAATGCAGTTTGGAGTTGCGCATAACATGAATGAGCTATATGATGGTGTTGATCCTGAAGTTGTTCTCTCAATACTTGTTCACAAGGTAAGAAGATTTATCTATTACCCAATTTCGATGTGAAAGCTGGCATTTTGTGATCTTTAGCTCTATATTGCCCTCTTGAAACAGGTCATACTAGCCTCACTGAGTGAAGGAGTAAGAGAAGGAAGGATGCTACTACATGATTGGCTTGTAATCCTTACTGGTCAGTATAATGAAGCATGCAAAAATGCCCCCAACGAGTTTGGAAGCTCAACGGGCTCGCTTATTGATGTCACGTTCGCTCAATGTCCGCAATTACAGCCTTTACCTCGCCTAGTCTTTGCTTTGCTTCGTAATCCTCTTCTTCGCTTTCATGAAGAAGGAATTCATCCAGATTATCGGATATACCTTCAATGTTTGTTCAGGTATGTCATATTCTATGCATGAGAGTAAAGGTAAACAAGTTATTGTTTAGGAGTTGTTTGAATATGCCTTTTGGAACTCTGATTATATGATCATTGCTACTTGAAATTGCAAGTGTTAGTTGTTAATGTTTGGATAAGTAGATTTGCCTTCAAATGATCAGTTTTTGTTTGTTTGCTGTTTTTTGTTGTTGTTGTTGGATTTTTTTTTTTTTTTTTTTTTTTTTTTTTTTTTTTTTTTTTTTTTTTTTTTTTTTTTTTTTTTTTTTTTTTTTTTTTTTTTATTATTATTATTATCAGATTTGCCTTATTAACAAAACTCTGATTATATGATCATTTGCGACTTGAAATTGCAAGAGTCAGCTGTTAATGTTTATTGTTTTGTATTAATTTTAAAATAACCAGAATTTCTCAAACACTATCAGATTATTAAAACTTTAAACAGTAGATGCCTTTCAAAAAAAAAATTAAAACTTTAAACAGCAAAGTCACATACAAGCACTAATTTCTAGGGCCTGCTTTACTATGACTGATTACTTGATTTCAGTTATGCAATTTCACATAATCCCCCTTAATATGCATGTCCAATCACCACCTTAGTTAACTTTACTATTCAATGAAGATGACGACGATGATGATTATACTGGATTTGTTATTGGGCCTCTCTTTATCCTAGTAGATATACTACTAAACAACAGATAGTTTAATACGGAGAAGCTAATAAGGGTTACTGAGAGATACTTGCATAACATTATGATGAGCTTGTAGAATTGAAGTTGTGAATGTGTATGGGAGTAATGGGAGTTTAGCTCTGTTTGTTTAGTTACATTCTACGCGGCATTATGTTAATGTTTATTTTTGATTCTTTGATGCAGTGGACTTGAACCAAGTTCTCTTCACCGTGCAATATATCCTCTGTTAACATCATATTCAACTCCTGATAAACTAGCATATCCTCGCCATTCACTGAGCCGCGCTGCACTACTGACAAGTGAAAGTCCGATATTTTTTCTTGATGCATTCACAATCCTCATTGTATTTTATTCCTCCACAGCTGACCCTACCCTTCCTTATCCTCCACCACATGACTGTAAGTCGTCGAAAATGCTCCTTACTCATCTTATTTGACTATATGATTAAATTAATCGACTTTGAATTGCAGGTTTATTGAGAACTACAATTAATAAACTGAAGCAAGAGAGAAGCATTACTCCTAGACTAGTATTTATTAGAGGCAGTCAAGAAGATGCCACACTGTTCGAAAGCTATTTAATTGAAGAACAAGATGTTGATGGAAGCGGATTTGCAAATTCTATGGGTTTTGTTTCTTTTCTCGAAGAGATCAGTCAGGGTGTGCTTGAATACATGAAATAGAAGACATGTACATATTGCAACAGTAGGGGTTGCACCAAACCTAACTAAGAACAAGAGTTATGTTGCAAAATGAATCATACAAAGAGAGTTCATCATTTTTGCAGGTATGTTTATCCGGGACAAGTTCATGTAATAAGGGTAATTTAACAACCACCCTGTCTTGTGTTCAGTACTTAGAGATCAAAATCAAATTTATACACATTGCTTTGGAAGAGGTAACTTGGAATTCTGTTATACACTATTTAATTGCAAAGGAAACCTTTATTGTTCTTTGCCAATCAATATTCTGTAAAGGTAAGTTGTGCAGGTCAGGTTGCGTAACATGGGGTTGTTTTTGGTATGGGTCCGGGCTCAGGATGGTTTGATGGGTTGGCCTGAATCTCCTATTGGTTTCTTTTGATTTTATGATATGATTCTATAGATTTCACTAAAAAAATGCTATGGTATCTTGAGTAAAAAGATGAAATCTTAATGAGAAGAATAAGATGTGGACCTTAGAACTCCATTGTTGATTAATCATGCAATTGCAAGACCCAGTTACAAGATTGAGAGAGTACAAGTGAGGGACAGAATTATCTAAACAAGTTTAACTAAAATCTGTTACAAAATGAAGACTATATAGTGAGAGTGAAAGAGAATCATGTGCCAAATACGGTCTGGCGAGTAAGTTGGTTATGTGAATGCAGGTCCTGGTCACATGGGTTGGACTTAAGTATATTTTTTGAGAAACTGACCCAGAATCTTGACTGAATTCCTTAAAAAAAAGTGTTATAGATGACTTATCCATGTGTTAATAAGTCACTGTCTGATTATTTGTGATTTTAATATAACATATTTTATGTTGATTGCATCCGACTTGGTTGTTTGTATGCTGGCAATGTTTATGATGATTGTGTCCTGTATATTCAATGTATATTCCAAGAGTCAAGTTCTAGAATACTACATTAAATTTCAACACCATGACATATAGACATGCCAAGTTCAGACATAGATTTTGATTTTCTAACATTATCAAAAGGTAGGCTGACGTTTAGGCTTGCGATCAATGTTGTTCCTATCTTTTATGCCTTAAAGGGTGTATCGTTATCTCTTCGTCTAACTGGCACGCTCATACTTATTTCATCTAGTTTGGTTATTTGTTAGAAAAAACAGGAAAAATGTAATGCTACAACTTGTGTGGTCTATGGCTGTTTTAATGTTTGAGTAAGGATCTAATGAGAAGAAAACTTAAAATGAGAAAGATGAGAAATAACTATAATCACATATTTGAGATGCATTGACTTGATTTAGATGCATATCTAATAATTTAGATGCATCCCAATTAGTTTTGAAAGTGATTTTGAAGTGAAAACGATACAAAGTAGTATTAACAACAAATTTGACCTGCAGAAGACGAAAAATACATAGGATTCGTCTAACTTGATGAAATGCATCTAATATATGTATATGCATCTAATTTTTTGCTAGAATATATATTATGTTGTATCTAAAAGATTAGGGATGCATCTAATTCAAGTCGATGCATCTCTAATGTGTGGTTATTGTTATTTCTCATTCTTCTCATTTTAAGATTTCTTCTCATTTGATCCTAAGTCTGTTAATTGATTGGTTCTTAATAAAGTGGTAAACCCAACTTCTTTAAGTTTACTAATCCTTCATGGGACAACAAAAAAATCAATTCAGTCCTAATAACTAATATTCATAACAAAATCATAATTAGACAATACATTGTTCTAGTCGATGTTATAAAAAGGGTCAATGATTCAGTTATTAGTTTATTCATACATAAAGCCCAAAATCAAACTATTACTCAATCCGTATCAAAACTATTACAATGAGACAAAAATCAAACAGTTTAATAAACGTGAGACAACTACAATTTTTAATCACTCAAAAATCCCCAACTAAATTCTTTTTTTATTACTTAAAATAAAATAAAATATTCTCAAAGTAAATTCTCTTATTACTTAAATAAAAGTAGACAATTATTTTAACATATCTCGAAAAGTGAAATTATGGACTATAATTTTGAGACGGAGGAAATACTTGTTTACTTACTGAAAATTAATACTTAATGGAGCCCTCGGTTTAAAACTCGGGTATCACACAGTTTAATAAACGTGAGACAACTACAATTTTTAATCACTCAAAAATCCCCAACTAAATTCTTTTTTATTACTTAAAATAAAATAAAATATTCTCAAACTAAATTCTCTTATTACTTAAATAAAAGTAGACAATTATTTTAAGATATCTCGAAAAGTGAAATTATGGACTATAATTTTGAGATGGAGGAAATACTTGTTTACTTACTGAAAATTAATACTTAATGGAGCCCTCGGTTTAAAACTCGGGTTTTTGAGTGAAATCGAGGGTGCATAGGATCACTTATTTTTTCTCATCCTATTTAAAAATGATTTGAAAGATGCTAAAATATTACTTTTCATTTGCTTATTTTGTAGAAGTTGTTACAATAATATATATATTTTCTTATTTAAGAAAGTTTATATTTAAACAACCACTAATCGATTAATTAGAGTTTAAATAGAGTTGTAAGGCAAACGAGTAATAACCATTAATCAAATTATTATTTTTATAATAATTTGATAAAAATATTCGATCATATAAATTATTAATAAATAGATTAAACATTATTACATACCAAACATTTCTTACATATCAAAAGATCAATCTTCACCTCCATCTTTATTTGATTTAATGGTTAATATTAATCCCAATTCCCAACAATTTAACAAAATCCAATATTTTTTTCCCCAAATATTAATATCTTTCAAAATCGTTAATCGTTAAGCGAAAAATACCTTTACGACGAGCATTTAATTATCTTTATATAGATAGACACTTTGATATACTTTCGAAAAAAAAATATTTTTTCGTGTTTTCACGTTTTTTTTACGTTACTTAGATTTGCATGAAAAAATCATATGCCATTAAACACTAATTTGAACATTATAATAATATCACATGTGAGTGATATTATATATCATATCTGATTTAACACTAATATCCCATGTGATATTATTAGAATATTTAAATTAGTTTTTAATCACATGTGATTTCTCATGCAAGTTTTAACAACGAAGGAAAAATAAAAAAATATTAAAAAAAAAAGACGAAAAAAGGTGAAAAAAAAAAAAAAAAAA
>LBNU01038360.1:430933-444469 GCA_014162995.1 Artemisia annua | reverse complement strand
TGGTGGATGCTAATGGTGGTTGCTGGTGGTGGTGGTGGCTGGTGCTGGTGGTGGCTACTGCTGGTGGTGGCTGTTGCTGCTGGTGGTGGGTAATCATTACCATACCTCCCAATTTACTGGGTAATGCCTCATTACCCAATACTAAACAATGATTGCATTCCCTAGTCATAAACAGGCATGTTTAATCATTACCTTTCCCATTCCCCACCCCCCATTACCCCCAACCAAGCACCCCCTAAGTCTTTTATATGTATATGTATGCATTTTATTTAAAGTATCTTTTTAACTATTTTCGGTTACTTCACCATCTCTAAATATGTACAAAGTAAGGCTCTAACTATGTTATACTCTCTTCATCTAAAAGTAATTGTCCATTTATAACATCAAATTTTAAGAAATCTTACTAACTATATTTTTACCAATTAGATAATATCTTTCTCCATTAAACAGTTTAGGACTTGTTTGTTAAATTTTTTCATTAAGTTATGTTTAATTAAAAGAGACTTAATGCAAACAACCTTAGTTTTATTACTTAGGTCATGTTTGGCAACACCTTTTTGGAAGCGTTTAAGAGCGGTAAGCGACAAGCGTTCCAGTCTTAACGCTTGTTTGGCAACACTGCTGCTAGCGTTTAACAACACCTCAAAAGCTTGCAATCTTAATGCTTCTTAAAGAAGCTTTCCAATATAGCGCTAGCGTTTTACTTTTAATATTACCAATTTACCTTTAAAAAATAACATTCATTCATAAGTATATGCCCTTTTTAGTAATTTTACATTTTATAATTACAACTACAGCTACGTTACCAAACACGTTTTTTAAACAAGCAACTAATGCTTACTGCTACAGCTTACTGCTTATTGCTACTGCTTACTGCTACCTGTCGCAAAACATAGCCTTAATATTTTAAGTCATTTTTCTCTATTAAGTCACAAGCAAACAGTTTTCATATGACTTAATTAATTCAGCTTTTTCATATTAAGTCAATTAAGTTCAAATCAAACACCCCCAAACCTTTGTTTTATTGATTAAATATAAAATTGACACTTGACTTAAGAGATCGTAAACGAGTAATGTGGAAAATTATTTTAGGATAAATGGATTAGTAATTGTTAGTAGTTGTATACTTTATTTTAGTTAAAATATATATTTATGCATTAAAATACTTTATGATACGCCCTCCGTCTCAAAATAATTGTCCGGGGACAAAAATCACAAGGTTTAATAAAAGTAGGGTCACTTTATTTTTCAACCACTCAAATGGAATATTACCCCTCCAAATTCTCTAGTTTTTACTAAAAGGGAAATTGGACAATTTTTTTGAGACACACTAAAAAGGAAATATGGACAATTAATTTGAGACGGAGGGAGTACAATATGTGGCTTTTTACTATGAGATGTGATACATGGACCTAATAAATAGGCCTAACCGTCGACCTACCGCATTAATAAGTTATTAATGTGGTAGCTCCACGGTTAGGCCTATTTATTAGGCCTATCTATCATTTTTGTTTTACTATTGAACAAGCATTTTCTTTCAAAAGAATGAGCATATCATGTATTATTCTTACATTCAGAAAAGCTGCCAAATGGTTTGGTGATTAACAAAGTCTGTCAAAAGTCTGGAAAACCTTTTATATGAAAATGATTTTGATAAAAGTTCTGCCAAAAGCCCTACAGCTTTAACTTTAGATATTGTAAACAAACAATCTAAAAATCAGTTAACTAGAAAAGCTAAAAATCATATCTACACATTCTGCATTAGAGTGAAAGGTATCAAAATATAAAGTTGTCGATTATGTGTTCTTAAATTCATTCGACCGAATTCAATGTTCGTGTTTAATGGAATTCTAAACAGGTTGGCGGGATCGGATTCAAAACGTTTCGTTTTTTTATATTTCATATCCTGTGAAAAGTATCACCAATATCATTGATTCTTGCATTATGTAAATTGTACTTTTCTAAGGTAAATGTGAATTCAATTGGCGTTTAAAAAAAAATAAAATAAATAAATAAACGGCAAAAATCATTCACGTGGTTTGTCAACTTTAACATTAATCAACCTTGTCAAAAAATGTGAATTCAATTGGCGTTTTTAAAAAATTAAACGGCAAAAGTCATTCACGTGGTTTTGTCAACTTTAACACTAATCATCCTTGTCAGAAACTATCAACGCTTTACATCTCTAGAGATTTTTTATTTTTTTATTTTTATTATTTTTTTTGGCAAAAAATTTCACCAAACTCTTTGCATGAATCATCCGAAAAAGGATGATTGTTGCTAGACGTTAGACCTCTCCAGATGTACTTGCATGCCATTAGTTTCTAACGACGACGGTTGCTGCCAAGATCGACAAAATCACATGAATGTGTTTTCTTTTGTCATTTTGGGTTACATGGTATAAAAAGAGTAAAAGACATGTATCTTTTCACATATTTTCTTTACACCAAAGTTAAAGAATAAAAAGGCAAAAGGAACATGATTCATAATAAATGGAAGTTGTTGGAAAAACTTGAAGCAACAAAGAGATTTATCAAACATGGTGACACTTGAAGCTCCAAAAAGTTCAATTATACAATTGTAGTTAATTATGCATTGAGTATTTTATACAGTGCAAGTACATAAAACCATCATGAAGATTGATGGTGACGAAGACTAAAATTGAAAGCAACAACAATCGTGGTGTCCAGTCATTGACAACAACATTGCTTGATGTACAATCTAATAGTACCGCAACATTATTACCTCACATCATCCATCAATATCTTTTATAAAATACATGTAACTAAACACATAATTTGAAAATATATATTAGCTAATATTAGCCATTAGATCAAAGCTAAAAAAGGATAAAATGAGTGGCTTAATCAAGCGTTTAAGGCACTTTATGAATGTCTAAAAGTATTCTAGCTAGCTAATGATTCTGTCGATTTTTGTATGAAATAGTTACATATATACACAATCATGACAACAATGTCAAAATTCTAGCCAAAAAAAGAGAGTAAACTAAAGAAGAGCCATTTCCATGTATAAATGTAGCTTTTATTGCTAATAAATTATGTTGATGAATTTCCTATATATATATATCAAACAAATGCTAAATAAATACATTTTGGTGAATTCTATGTTGTCATATATGATAAGTCTGAAAACATGGACGTGGTGGTTCTTTGCGCTAGCTTGACGGATGTTATCCATGTGACGACGATACTCCCTGCAAAAGACTAGTGCCGTTAGACGGTTAATTAGATGTAACACGTTGAGGGATGAGACTATTAGCTAATACTAAGCATTTCATTAGGAGAAAACCATATAAAAACTGATATGAAAAGTTAATGGAATTCAGCCAGAACTTTTGTTCACTTGCAGACAATAAGAATTCTGTCTAAAAATAAAGTCAGATTCTAAAATGCATGACCTTTTTCTGAGAATGTACCTGGCTTATTCCAATGGTTAAATCTGTTTTATAAACATTTGAAGTACAAATACACTTGGTTAGGCCAATATACTAGAATGGATGTATCAATGTTGGTTAAAGAATCCTACAAAGATTTTCAATAAACATTGTGTTTTTAGCTTTAGTTTATTGGATTTGGGTGGTTGCAATCTGCAAAAGATATGAAACTCTTTTTAATCATAAGGTCACTAGTTTATGCACGATAATAATACTATGTGCAGAATGCAGTGGCGGAACTTGAACAAATTATAAAGTAAACCAACTCGTATGACAGGTAAATGAAACTAGTAAAACGAGATACATGTCCTTAAGTTGAGGAAATATATGTTGAACATTACCTCTAATGACTACCCTTTTGAGTGATTTTTGTTCTTCTATGTAAAGTTAGTAAAACAATTCATCTGTTTAAGCAAAGAGTAACATTCCGAGTAGCAAAACAAGAAGCCGGAAGATACAGTATGCCTGCAAAAACACAAATATCAGTCAAAAGTTAAAACCAATTAGCAACCCGAAAACCATAAGGGCAAATAAGTCATTTTCTTACATCTTTTCGCGAAGAAGAATAATCAATACGAGGAATATACCCTTGATTTTGAACACCAAGGTTATAAACAGGACTACCATCAGGATAATACAATCCATAGTTCCTCTCAGAAGTTGGACCAGGCTTCATATTCTCGTTGAAAAGGGCAAAAACGTATACATCAATCCGTTGTGAAGGATGTGCGGGCGTCCCTTGTTCTTGCTGCAATCGTTGCAACAAATTTCTATTATAAATTCCCGCGTTCTCAACTGTGGCCCCTGGTTCGTCCACATCGCCTTTTGAAGGCCACCCTGTCTCAGATATCCTCACTTGAACATCAGTATGACCCAATGCCTTTATACCAGCATAAACCGCATCAATTTGTGCATACAACATATTGTCATACTTCAAATTCGTATTCGGATCCACACTCCCCACATTTGGCTCAAAAAGCAAGTAGTCAAGTGGCACATTTTTCGGGTCACTTTTATATGCAAAATAAGGGTAAGCATTGATTAAAAAAGGCGAATTAGTCTGTGCATGAAAGCTAAGAATCGGCTGAATATACTGATAATATTCATCACGAAACGCACCATTTGAAGGCGGGAAAGACGTTTTCATGATTTGAAGTGAATGAGCGGTTGTCACGTACACTTGTGAGTTTAATCCTAAGTTAACTAAAGCTTGATACATTGCTTTCATGGCCGTGACAAGAAACGGTGCTAATGTAGGATCTGGACCACCTAAAACCTCGTTCCCTACGGTTATACAAGTGATTCTAGTTTGTGAAATATAAGGCTGTACCTTTTGCTGAATCCATATTTGAGCTTGCTCAGAGTTTTGCATTTTCTGAAGGTACTCATTCCCTAAACCAATGATGAATTCGACATTTGTATTGGCAAATGCTGTTAACACATTCGGGTCTGCATCGTATAGCTTAACTCTGCTTATGTTTAATGATCCGAGGAGCATCGAAACACGTGATGGTGATGGAAGATTGTTAGCTATTTGTCCATAATTTATCCCAACTCCAAGACTAAATGTACCAACAAATGATCCTGTGAGACATCAAATCCAATAAAATTTGATTATTTTTATGAATCAAGATCCAAGATTATGAAAACTTATATACAAACAAATTGTAAAAGGATTGCCTTTTGATGAACACCAAGACTCAAGATTCAAAACCCTTTTTGGGAAAATGTTGAATTTTCATAAATCTGTTAACTTTTAACCACTTTTCATCTAAAATGACCCAAACATTAAAAAACAAAACCTTTACAAAAAAGATCACTAATTTCTCAAAAACTTTTTAAAACTTTCACACATTTAACTTCAATGCTATTTAAGTATAAAAAAGTGTCACAAATAGCTAAAATGACACCAGATTCAAAACCTTAAAAAAAACCTTACTAATTTTCACAACCCATTAATTATTTCACATATTTACTATCTAGCTAATCAACTTACATTCAAATCTATAAACTTTAGCTTCAATGCAATAAATCTACATGAAAACATGACATAGAAAAAAAAAACTCCAAATCTTTTTTTTGCAAACCTTGAGATATCATATATATCAGATTTCACAACACAATATAAAATTTTCTTTAACTTAACTAGAAAACTCCAAACTTTACACATTAAAATGCAATGATCTCCACATTATTATTATAAAAGTTCCAAGATTTTATAAAAAAGAAGTACTTACTTGAAAAAATGAGGAGCACAAATGTGGAGAAGATGGTGGCCATTTTATGCAGCCACCTGAAAAAGAAACTCTGGCAATTAAGATTGAAGGTGTTAAAAATAAGGTGATTGAAATTCAATGGTGATAGCTTTATATACACTGTAACTTATTATTAGCTCATGATGCGACTACAGTGCAAAGTTTTATTACTTTTTAATGTTTTTTAAAATATAATATATTTGATTTTTAATATGCTTTTACTACTGTTCAAGATCTTAGGAATTGTTGGAAAGGTTAGTAAATTGTAGTTTAAGCTTTTAATAATTAAAGATTCGCATATTAATATATTTAGTAGTAGTATTATTTTAGTAGCCCTCGTTGTGCATCGACTAGTCTTACAACCAACATATGTGAGTTAGATCGTGAAACACCTTAACTCTTACGACCAACATATGTGAGTTAGATCGTGAAACAATTTAATTTGTTACGACGGATTTTAATAGTTAGGAAATTAATACTAGTAAATCATAAGTTTGCATTGATCACTTTCACAGTCGACATTTTATAAGTAAATTATGTAACACTATGATTAAAAAAGGTATGAAAACAAGATTTAAAAACATAACATCTATGTTGTTTTACATGCCTTTTATCATAAAACTGCTAAAATGGGTAAACAGATGAGATATTTCATGTTCAGATTACTCGTAGAGAGCGACTCTTCAAATTCCGTATGATTTCCGAGCTTTTTTAATCACCTCATAAATAGACATTCTGTTTAGAGAAAATTTCATAATGAGTTTCGTTTCTTGAGAATTGGTTATGGTCTTGGAGTGATATGTGAATTAGCAATGTTTAACTTGTGAATATCTCTTTCTTTTTTCTTGATATGTGACATTTCTGTTTTTGTAGTTTTCTGATTTTTATTCTTTTTTCCAAATTTTGCTTGGTGTACAGAATTTTGGAACCACGCGGTTTGATTTGTAGCCAAACAAATCGAGTTACCAAATGCAAATTCTTTTTTGTTATTATTATTTTTAAAAGACCAAATGTAAGCAATTATCATCAAATACACATACGTTTTACACGAGATATAATCAAGGCTTAGATTCGTTTCACATCGTCATTTGTCATTCGTCACCATCTCATGTTTTCGCTCTCCGTCACCATCTCATGTGACCATTGATGGCATTGCTTACGATATTGTGAGGCTCTCGTGGATCAGTTTATTTCGACAAAGTTGAAATTGATTAAAGGATAGTAACCTTTGTTGTTTGAGTAAGAACGAATTAAAATCAAATTATTTGCACTCTTAATTAAAAATGAGATATGATATACTCCCTCCGTCCCAATTTATTTGTGCACATTTGACTTTTGAAGTCTTTCTTTGTTAACTTTGACCTTAAATTTTGTTGTTTGTTTTACATAATACTTGATGAAACTTATACATAATGAAATACATTTAAAATTCAATCCATTCATATATTTTGCATCAAGTATTAAATAACACAAAAGAAATTATTTAAGGTCAAAGTCGTAAAAGAAAGACTTCAAAAGTCAAAAGTGGACAAATAAATTGGGACGGAGGGAGTAATTTGAGATACAATACAAGCATGCTAAGATAATATGGTAAGATTATTGAATCGTATACATGCATCTTTTACCGAGTTAAGTTGGGATACTGCATGCTCAAACCTCTCATGCTCATTTTAATGAAATAATAGTTTCACCTAATTAGTACAAGAAGTACTCTTAAGAGGTATCATGTACTTGAATGAATCGTGAAAAATATTTGATCGTATGCTCAATAAAATGGTAAACATATTAAGTCTTCTTCGGTTTATCTAGAGGCGAGTCTTTTGGATCAAATATATGCAGTTTAACCAGGATATCCAGTAAACCTTTCCGACCCTTTCTCATGTTACCCAAGATGTGCCAACTAGTAAATTTGAACGGAGAACTCTTGTAAGGATATGATTGCGATTGACCACTAGCGGTCTAGCCTACATTAGCGGTGGTTGATCATACGTTCAATGTAGTGAAAATTAAACAAGATGTATATTATGAGACATGTTTAGTAAAATAGAACTATTATATATAGTNTTAATATTATTTTAAGAACAGCTACAAAATCAATAAATAATGTTTGTTATATATTTTAGTTTCATATGCCACCCATTTAATTTCTGAAATATGTTTCCCAACCCCATTGGTAACTATCTTTTTTTTGGCAAAGGCCATGGATATCTATCTATAACCTATCCATTAATGATCGTCCCTTGTGTGGTAAATGTGAAGCACACAACTTCATTAAGGGAATAACTTAGATGAAGGTTCTTTCGTAAATTAATTAAGTTTCAAACTTTCAGATCAAGATGAATCAAAACCGAAAGCTACAGCATAATCCAGAAATTATTGAGATTACGTTATTGACCTTTAACAGCAGCTTTCGCCAAATCTGTCCAACTTTAATCAACACATAATGATGCGGTAGGATCATCATGTACGATAAACTGAGCAATTACCAACTTACTTACATGAGTACATCTACAGCTATAACGTACCGATCGAAAAATATATAAATGCTAAATGCATGTGCATAATAATAGGGTAGTAACTGTTCATTTCCTTAAAACCTCAACATATATCAGGTGAGATGATAATAAATAATAATCATTTTATATCAGCTACAACAACACTTGCAACCAAACAGAGAAGAAAGATACTAGTACTTAAGTAGCTTGCAATATAACTTAATTTGGGAGAATTGTTTTATCTCATCATTGTATAGATAATTAGACTTAATTACGTTTTGAGTCCAGGCCGACGTTCCAGTTCGGACCAATCAGTTCGGTTCCAATGTAACACACGTTTAGAAATCAACTTAGAAATGAAAACGTGATCAACAATGGCAACAAACTCATTAGGATTCTAATGAACAAGAAATAGAACCGAAATGGATTTGTTATTGAAATGATGAATTGTAACTGATTACAAAGAAATGAGAGAGAGAACTTTTACAAAATCAAGAATGAAGAATTATGATACAAGTGAGGGTTTAAGTAGAAAGTTGGGTAAAACAGATTTTGGCGCCAATCTCTTAACTTTGAAAGTTGACACTTTAATTCCCTGTAGTTGTGAATTGATTGTGACTTGTAACAAATCCCTGCTCCTTCAAATAATGCTTGTCCTCAAGCATGTTGTTCAAAGTCAGGATACCTCTGCAACAGATCTCCAAGGTTCTCCCATGTTGCATCTTCATCTGTATGATTTGACCATTTGACCAGTGCATACACCACAGCTCTGTTGTTGACTTTAGCTAACTTTCTATCCAAAATGGCAATTGGTTCAGCTGCCAACAAACCATTTGGACCACAATGAGGTAGTATTCCCATTTTCTGATCACTTCCTTTGCATTCCTTCAATTGTGACACATGAAAAACTGGGTGAATTTGGCTAGTAGCAGGTAAGTCCAGTTTGTAAGCCACATTTCCAATTCTTTCAATGATCAAAAAGGGGCCATAGTATTTTGATGACAGCTTGTGTTGGTGTTCCTTCCTTATAGTCACTTGTCTGTGGGGTTGGAGCTTCAAGTATACCCACTTTCCCACTTCCAATACTCTGTCACTTCTATGTTTGTTGGCCTGGCTCACCATTCTATCTTGGGCCCTTTGTAGATGAAACTTCAACATCTGCAAAGCACCTTCTCTAGCTTGCATTGACCTATCCACTGCCTCCACTGAGCTATCTCCAGGTACATATGGGACATGAATAGGTGGCTTCTGACCATAAACTGCCTCATAAGGTGTAGTGTTGATTGCTGTGTGAAAATTGGTATTATACCAAAACTCAGCCATAGGCAACCAAGTAGTCCATTCCTTTGGTCTTTCCCCAGTCATACATCTAAGGTAACACTCCAAACACTTATTCACAATCTCAGTCTGGCCATCAGTTTGGGGGTGGTATGCTGTGGATAACTTCAATTGAACTTTCAAGGTTTTAAACATTGACTGCCAAAAATGACTCAAGAAGATTTTATCTCTGTCACTAACAATAGACTCAGGTAGCCCATGTAATCTATACACATTATCAAGGAACACTTGTGCCACTGTACTTGCAGTAAAAGGATGTTGCATAGCCATAAAGTGAGCTTGCTTAGACAGTCTATCCACCACTACTAAAATAACTGTTTTACCCTGTGAACTAGGCAATTTTTCAATGAAATCCATGGAAATGGAAGTCCAAATCTTAGCTGGTATGGGTAGGGGTTGTAAAAGTCCAGGGTAAGCTGCCAAATCAGGTTTCTCCCTTTGGCACACATCACATTCTCTCACAAATTGTTTGACCATCTTCTGCATACCTTTCCAATAAAACATACTTTTTAATCTATGCAGAGTTACTGTAGTACCTGAATGTCCTCCAACAGCATCTGAATGGTAGTATTGTATGATGATTTTCATTAACTGCACATCATCTCCCACCACTAGCTTGTCCTTCCTTCTCAATAATCCATCTACCAGTGTGAATTTGCCTGCAGTGTAACTGTTACTTTGTATCTGCTGAATCACAGTCTTGAGCTTCACATCTTTCTCCCAACTATTCTTAACTTGTTGTAACAAATCAGAAGCAATAGAAGTGAGCACCACAGCATTGAGTTCAGCTCCACTTGATACTCTTGATAGTGCATCTGCCACTACATTCTCAGAACCACTCTTATAAGAAATTTCATAATCAAAGCCCAATAGCTTAGGTAGCCATTTGACTTGAAATGGAGTTGTTAATCTTTGACCCAACAAGTATTTTAAGCTGAAGTGGTCTGTTTTTATCTTAAAATGTCTATCAAGCAAGTAACCTCTCCACTTATCTAGAGCCAACAAAACAGCTAAGAACTCTTTTTCATAAGTTGAAAGGGCTTGGTGTTTTGGTGATAAAGTTTTACTCAGAAATGCAATTGGATGGCCCTCTTGTTGTAAGACTGCACCAATTCCCACTCCTGATGCATCTGTTTCCACAGTAAAAACTTTGTTGAAATTGGGCATTGCTAGCACTGGAGCTTGTACCATAGCTTCCTTAAGTGATTCAAAAGCTGATTGTGCAACTGCATCCCACTGAAAAGCATTCTTTTTAAGTAGCTCAGTCAATGGTTTGCTTACACTAGCATAATTCCTTATGAACTTTCTGTAATAACCAGTTAGACCCAAGAAGCCTCTGAGTTGTTTGACATTTGTTGGGACTGGCCATTCCTGCATTGCCTTTATCTTACTAGGATCAGTTGCTACCCCTTTGTCAGATATGATATGCCCCAAATACTCAACACTTGAAGCAGCAAAAACACACTTTGACTTTTTGGCAAACAATGAATTATCTTTCATGACTTGTAACACTTGCTTCAAATGACTCAGATGAGCTTCCATACTATCACTGTATACCAATATATCATCAAAGAAAACTAGCACAAACTTCCTGAGAAACTTTTTGAACACTGAATTCATCAAGGATTGAAAGGTTGATGGAGCATTAGTGAGTCCAAATGGCATAACTAAGAACTCATAGTGCCCCTCATGTGTTCTGAATGCAGTTTTGTACACATCTTCATCATGCATCCTAATTTGATGATACCCTGACCTCAAATCCAGTTTAGAAAAGAACTTTGACCCTTGCAATTCATCAATCAATTCCTCCACCACTGGTATTGGAAACTTATCTTTTACTGTGGCCTTATTAAGCTGTCTATAATCCACACACATCCTCCATGACCCATCTTTCTTCTTTACCATAACTATAGGAGATGAAAAAGGACTTTGACTGTTTCTAATCACCCCTGAATCCAATAACTCTTTTACCATAGTTTCAATTGCATCTTTCTGATTTGGTGGATGTTTATATGGTCTTATGTTAACAGGTGGAGTGTTTGGCATAAGTGGAATTGTGTGATCATGGGTTCTCTTAGGTGGCAACTCTTTAGGTACATCAAACACTGACTCAAATTCATCCAACACACACTGAACATCTTTATCATTACCCAAGTTAGACTCCATTTGCAACAAAGTAGCAGAGTAATCACAAACTGCTATGGTAGACAACTGAGCTTGAATCTCATTATTACTTTGCAATTGCTTACCTTGCATCCACTTGAGAGTAGCTTGCTGAGTTCCCCTTAACACAATCTTCTTTTCCTTATAAGTATACTCCATAATCAAATTCTTAAAATCACATCTTACCCACCCCAATGTAGACAACCACTGAATACCAAGGACCATTTCACAACCACCCAGTGGTAAAATCAACATATCAGAAGTGTAAGGAATACCTTGAAATTCCCAAGTAAAGTTTTTACACATATACAAACTACTCATCACATGCCCATTAGCCACTGAAACTTCCAAAGGACAAATTTTACTTAACTTGCAACCCAATTTCTTGGCAGTACTTAAATCCAAAAAATTGTGTGTGCTTCCTGAATCCACCAACACATGTAACATGTTCTTTCTGACATACCCTTTGACTCTCATGGTTTTATAAGTGTTCACACCAGATAAAGCATTCAGTGAAATCAAAGGGGGTTCATCAATTAGGCTAGTGTAATTGCTCACAACACCTTCCTCAGTCAACACTAATTCATCATCTTCACTTTCCACCTCATCACCCATTATCTCCAAAGAATACAACTGTCCACTACACTTATGTCCAGGTGTATATTTTTGATCACAATAGAAACAGAGGTGTTTAGCTCTCTTTTCCTCTAATTCCTGTTGTGTCAATCTCTTAAATTGTCTAGTTGGCACAGTCTTATTATTATTCACAGGCACAACTTGATTTCCTTTGAAATTAGTGGTTAGGTTCCTATTATTGTTTGTGCTCATCACATTAGGTTTAGGATTACTCAACAAAGGTGTACTCCTACTCTTAGACACAGAAATATTAGCTTCTTGCAACTTAGCCAAATTAAATGCATCAATCAAAGTAGCAGGAGCAAACATCCTAACCATGTAAGCTATTTCATCTTTTAAACCTCCAATGCACAAACTAACAGAATACTTTTCAGGCAATTCAACTTTATTCAATAATGCTTCAAAAGATTCTTGGTATACCTGAACACTGGTGGTCTGTTTCAAATTCTTAAGTTCCATTACTGGATCTTCAAAGATGGAATCAAACCTCTTCTGCACATGGGTTTCATAAACATTCCAAGTCACAACTTCTCCAAACTTCTTCATAAACTGAGTATGCCATACCAAAGCTTTTCCAAACACATGCATAGAAACCAATCTTATTTTTTCTTCATCTTCTACAATTTGATCCATATCAAAGAATCTTTTCACTCTATACAACCACCCTTGAACATCATCACCCTCAAATCTTGGAAACTCAATCTTGGTCAATCTGCCATAATGACCCCCATTTTGGCCATGATTCTGACCAGTTTGACCACTATGACTGTTAGGAGTACCAAGAACCACTCTCCTCTGACTAGTACCTTCATCACCATTAAGCTTTTCTTTGATTACTCTTATATCATTAGTGAGGGTTGCCACAGATCCCACTAATGTAGCTAACTGACTTGCTAAGCTTTCAACCGTATGGACCTCATTGCCAGAACTTTCTTGGCGAGTTCCACCATTCAATACTGACCTAGTTTCAACCATTGTCTCTCTCTGTTCTTAACCACCACTGATTCAGTTACACCAGGACAATAAACCACCACACATTACCTAACTAACGTATTTGAGATTGGGAAACGGAACGAAATAAGCAAAATAAACGTGTTTGAGATTGGACAAATGGTCTAGCGTGACCGGAATTGATGTATGTGTGGTAGGTGATCAAAAGATCAAGATCTTCAATCGGTGTAACTGAACGCTAACG
>LBNU01038360.1:408130-430687 GCA_014162995.1 Artemisia annua | reverse complement strand
AAGCTAAGTGTAGAACTCACTCCAAAAAGCTAGCTTGAAGGAGGAGGGGACACCTAGACATTATAAACCACCATCCAATCCCATACTTGGGCGATGTGGGATCGTAACAATACCCCACCCTTAAAAGGAACCAACGTCCTCGTTGGTCACGGCTATGTTGGTCACGGTCGGCACCCTTCTTTGGGTCCGAGCCACCACTACATAGGCCACCACTCCGAGCTCGTTGGTCACGGCTATGTTGGTCACGGTTGGCACCCTTCTTTGGGTCCAAGCCACCACTCCATAGGCCACCACTCCGAGTGTTGAAACCAGGTAGGGCTAGCTCTGATACCAAATGTAACACACGTTTAGAAATCAAATCAGAAATGAAAACGTGATCAACAATGGCAACAAACTCATTAGGATTCTAATGAACAAGAAATAGAACCGAAATGGATTTGTTATTGATAAGACGTGTTGTACAAACGCTTACAAGAAATGAGAGAGAGAACTTTTACAAAATCAAGAATGAGAAATTATGATACAAGTGAGGGTTTAAGTAGGAAGTTGGGTAAAACAGATTTTGGCGCCAACTCTTAACTTGAAAGTTGACACTTTAAGTCCCTGTAGTTATGAATTGATTGTGACTTGTAACAACTGAATTCGTTTATCAATTCAATCCCACCTTATTCTTTAATTAATTTATTATTTTATTGATTATAGTGGGTCGGTTGATGACACAAATTCTGTTTTTTGAGTTTTAGTGATTCCTTTAAGCGATCTAAACCTTACGATTCTCTAATATCGATTCAATACCTTTTTTATTAAGATCGTGGGTCGGTGTATCTTGGTGACATCTACCTTCGTTTAAGATAATAAGTAAAATAGGTTTTTTCTAATCGTGGGTTGGTGATTCCTTTATTTGCTTTTTGGTGATTTTATTCGTTTGGTTATTCTTATATAATGTAATCGATTCATTACTACTATAATTCATTCATTGATCGATTACATGGCTTCTTAGGGATGGATTGCTGGTGCGCTTGAATTAAAACCCTAACTTTTTAGTTGGGGTTTTCTTGTTTATTGGTACGTGTTATTATGCTTGCTATTGTTGTTTCTTCATTGTTCCTGCGTTTGTTTGTGGTTTAAGAGAGATGGACAAAGGTTTTTTGAAGAAGAGTAATGATAGGCAGGTTGGTAGTACGAATGATAGTGCTCCTAAAGGGGTGCAATCTGTTAGCAAATCGTTGAGTGGAATTGGTGATGTGAATATGAATAAGGGTTTTTTGACATCAACTAGTGCGACCAAGGATGTGAAACTCGTGGGTAATGCCGCTGGTAATGTATCGAACCATAGTGAGGAGAACATTGCATCGATCTTAAATAATTTTAAGGATTCAATGGATAAGTTGGGTGGCAATGTTAATGCTGATGCAAGTGAGGTTTGTAATGCTTTCAAAATAGATACGAATGTTGATTCTGCTACGGGATTAAGTAAATCTACTCCTAAGGTTGGTATCGTTGGTAATGGTGATGGTAGTGTTAATGGTGATGGTCCTAGTAATCAGTCTCCACGTGAATCGGCTGGTCCTATTATTTCTGATTGGAGTGTGGACGATGGTGATATTAACTTGTCTACGTTAGTGGACAAGAATGTGTCTTCTGGTCCTAAAACATCTTATTCAGCCCCAACGACTTGTGGTACTAGTGAGGGCAAAGGTAGTGTTAGTGGAAAGGAGCAATCATTTGCTTCTTTGCTTGGTGCCAATAGTACTTCTCGTAAGGTGAATTTTAGGCAGATGGTTAATGAAGATCGGGTTCCTAACCATGATACTAAACTCCTAAGGAGGCGATGGAACCCGTTTTAGGTCGGTATGAGAACACTCTTGTCGGGTACTTCTTAGGAAAAGCTATAGCTTTTCCAATTGTGCAGAACTATGTTACTAATACGTGGAAGAAATTTGGCGTGCAAAAGATTATGAAGAATGAAGCGGGTGTTTTCTTATTTAAGTTCTCTTCTATGGNCTAAGGAGGCGATGGAACCCGTTTTAGGTCGGTATGAGAACACTCTTGTCGGGTACTTCTTAGGAAAAGCTATAGCTTTTCCAATTGTGCAGAACTATGTTACTAATACGTGGAAGAAATTTGGCGTGCAAAAGATTATGAAGAATGAAGCGGGTGTTTTCTTATTTAAGTTCTCTTCTATGGACGGATTGGAGCATGTGCTCCAACAAGGCCCGTGGTTAATCTGCAATTCACCTCTTCTTAGGAAGTGGTCTCTTAATGTTCCCCTAACCAAGAATAAGGTAACTACGATTCCTGTTTGGGTTAAATTACATAATTTGCCTATAGTTGCTTATTCGGAGGTTGGTTTAAGCTTGATTGCTACTCAAGTGGGGAAACCGGTTATGTTGGATTCATTTACATTTTCTATGTGTGTTTACTCGTGAGGTCGGATTAGTTATGCTTGTGCGTTGGTTGAAGTGTGTTCAATTCAGAAATGAAAAAGGAAGTTAGTATGGCTATTCCATTGGATGACGATTGTGGTTATTCGACGGAAATCATTCGTGTCGAATATGAATGGACACCTCCTCATTGCAGCGTTTGTAAGATATTCGGTCACACACTTAGTGAGTGTCCAAAACAAGTGAAACAGGTGGTTCATAATGTTTCTAATGGGGTGGATAATGCATTGAATTAGGTGGTTGATAATGATGAGGGGTTCACAGATGTAAGGAACCGTAAGAATAAAGGTAAGAGCGTGGTTTCTACGTCTCAATCTAAGCCAATTGGAGGGGTTAAACTCTCCAAGCCTAAGGCTAATTTTTGGAGACCTAAAGTCACGACAACTTCTAATCAGGTTGGTACCAAGAAAGATTCAGATCCTAAGGGTGTTCAACAGGCTTCTACTTCAAATGTTAAATCTGGTAAGGACCCACAGTCTTCTAACTCTTTTGGTATCTTGGAGTCATTGGTGGATGAAGATATTCTTGGTTTTGTTAGCAATGGTAAGGGGTCACTAGATTAGCCTATTAGTAACATGGATTCGCAGGTGCTGGGTGAGGCTTCTAAGTCATCTACTATCCCATCTTCTAATACTACTTCTGCAACAAAAAAGGCGTTACATCAATAATGGCAATAAGCCAAAAATGAGACAAACGTATCCAAAGGAACCGACTGTATGCATGCTAGACTTTGGTCTAATCGAACAATACATATTCGATGTCGACCAATATAATAAACCTGTTAAGTTTAAACTAAAACAAGATACTCAAGCTATATTTCAAACTAACATGCATAATCACACTTTTGTTAATCATTTGTTTATTTTTAACCAGAATTGATTACTTAACACGACTAGGTAGTTCATGTCACAAATGCATTTTTGCATGTTTTCAGTTGTTCTTCTAAGCCTGCACCATAAATTTTATAGGTGGCGTCACAAATTTATGAGTGCAGTGGGCACCTATAAAATTTAGAGGTGCCGTCACCTTAGCGAATGCCACTGTAACACACGTTTAGAAATCAACTCAGAAATGAAAACGTGATCAACAATGCCAACAAACTCATTAGGATTCTAATGAACAAGAAATAGAACCGAAATGGATTTGTTATTGAAATGATGAATGGTAACTGATTACAAAGAAATGAGAGAGAGAACTTTTACAAAATCAAGAATGAGAAATTATGATACAAGTGAGGGTTTAAGTAGGAAGTTGGGTAAAACTGATTTTGGCGCCAACTCTTAACTTTGAACGTTGACACTTTAAGTCCCTGTAGTTATGAATTGATTGTGACTTGTAACAGCCACATAACATAAACAACTTCCTCAATAAAATTCTTATAACATGCCACCAAAAATTCTCACTTACTAAAAAAAAAAAAAAAAAAAAAAAAAAAAAAAAAAAAAAAAAAAAAAAAAAAAAAAAAAAAAAAAAAAAATGGTGAAAGAGATGGTGAAAACCTTATAAAACCAAAGCAACGGTGCAGTTTGGCGATTGTCGTTAGTAAAAAAGAAACATTTCATACCATAGTTAAACTCTTCTTATGGGCACACAAGTAGAGATCATAAAGGGCTAATTTATTTTTATTTTTTATTTTTAACTAAAGGGCTAATTTATTGAGATGCGCTGTTTTTGTCATTTTGAAGATCCCTAGCTACGAATATGAACAACCCACCGATCACTCTGGATCATTGTAGCTCGTGCCATTTTTGGTTGCATTTTATGTTTTAGGATATGTGTATATTCATGCTAGTAAGCTAGTTTGTCTAATTTTCCTTGTCACAAATACTAGTGAAACCCTCGGCAATGTAACCTCCGACGGATCTAACGTTTGTTTCTCAAGTTATATCACGTTAAATCAATAAGATAGAAGTAAAAAAAAATAAAAAAATAAAAAAAATTGCATCATGTTAAACCAATAAGATAAAAGTAAATAAAATAGTAGGCGTTAAGTAAAAATATGACCCATCAATTTAATTTCTTTCACAATATGCTAACATGAGAAGAACATGAGAAAGTTAAATATTAGATGATCCTAATCCAACCTTCAAATATTTGTCACTTAGTAGAGAGAATTTAGGCCCAAGCTAGGTAGCGTTGTTGGTTATCAACGTTTTGAAAAGAAAATTTGTATATTCAAACTTTACTCTTTTTTCACTTAACAATACGAACATGGTCAATAGCAAAAATCGTTACCAAAGAGTATACAGTTAGTGCTAAATATGTGTCAAAAGAGTAGACGAAAAAAAATTACGAAAAAAAATTGTATTTTCTACAAGATTGATACTTCTCAAAAGGTATGCACACGCAAGGATGGAACCAAAGTGGGTCTCGGAGGTTCCAAGACACCTATGAAATTTTGCGGTATAGTGTAAATTTTTGTAAAAACCATCGACTTTTTTTTTTTTTTTTTTTTTACATTGTGTTCCTCGTTTTGTATGATAAGTAAATGCACCTGGTTAAATTGTGTATTGGTTTCGTCTCAGTGACATGCATGATTGCTACCTCAAGTACACCCGTCCCTCATCATTGCATCACATCTAACACATTTAAATCCACATCGGACCCCATGCAAATGAACTAAGAGAGGTGGGTGTGGACTTGCTCATCCCTCGCCATGCCAACATGGCATCTCCTCATGGCTACTCACCACACCCCCTTAACCTCCTCATAGCTCCTCATCTCCTCCTTACTCGTCTGCACGGCGAAGCATTGCTACTTACCATATGTATTTTTTTTTCTTTTTTTCCTTTTGTGAGTGGGATATAAAATAAAGGTGTAAGTGGCGGGCCCCAAATGAGTAAGTTGTAGTTAGTTGTGAGTGAGGGGGGTTGCAATGAGAGGTTTGTTAAGATGATATGACACCCCGTGAGGCCCGAATAAGTAAGTTTTCTTACTCAACACACCCACCCCTCTAATTGGTTAGTGAAAAGGACTATTCAAACGTTCAACATGATGAATACAAGTACATTGTACACTTAAAATACGACATCAATAAATAAATGCACATATAACACGTAACATGGTACTATTAAGCATTGTATATATATACAAAAATAACAATTGAAAATTGAGTGACGAAGATGATGGTAAGAGAGCACGTGTTAGCGACATTGGGTCGAAGCAATGCACCTTGCAATCACCAAAAGGTCGGTGCCTTTACCATCGTATATTCCTTTAGTCCAGGTTGGACCTCTTTTTCAGTTAGTACTATTCTTCATTTTATATAAAGTTTTTTTTTTTTTTATTTTGTTTTTTTTTCTCGATCGAGAAGTTATTGCAGCGAACGAAATTTGAACTTGGGACCTTTTGAATACATTTCCAAGTATTTGTCCTCGGAATGCCCCGTAAGGTAGTAGACATGCAACACGTAGTAGACATGCAACGCGTAATAAGAGGTTACGGATGCAACATGCGACGTAAAACAAGAGGTTGCAGATTCAAATCTTCCGGCCGTGATAAAGATTGTTGTTGAGAATCCTTTTTCAAAAACCATTTACTATTCCAATCAATAACGAAATAAGAATTTCAATGTAATGGACTAATGATTCAAGTTAGACAACTCTCATAAGTTCTTACATATCAGAAAGATTAAAAGTAATTCTAAGTTTTTATCCAAAATATGCATACTTAAAAGGGTGTGTTAGACTGTTAGTATAACTAAATAACCCAATGCAGCAATTTCATTTTAGCTTATGAAGAGAAATCTTGGCCCAACACTAAAGATGGATATCAAATCATTAATTTATAAAGTTTTTGATTTTTTTTTATTTTTTTTTTATTTTTTTTTTTATTTTTTTATTTTTTTTTCACTATGTATAAAACTTATCATGTTTATAAAATGATCAACGATTACACATGCATTAAACTATGAAGAGGTCTAATTAAGATCTAAAACCTCTTCATTATGTGAAATATAAACTATGATTAAAACAAATTATAAACCTCTTAATGTGTCTAAGACCTTTTAATAAACCTCGCGTAGTAGCTGCCCTTATAGATTTTACATCATATCTATAGGAAAAGCAGGAACCATATTTATAAAGCCTTCAAAATCCATCAACTAACATGACATTTTAATCCAGTTTTCTTGTGCTAGAAACCAACATAAACTAGCATCCGGAAATCAAAATGACAAACACAGGTTCAACTCTAGACAAATAAAGACACACGAGGATCCAAGCATGCGACTAGCTCAAGTAAGATCACCTTCCTTGTGAGTATGAATCACACAATCTGAAGTCGGATAAGAAACACAAGTCAATACATAACCTTCCTTCATTTGATTGTCATCAAGGAACGATCCATCAGATTGGTCAACAGACCCTTTAACCAATTTCCCAGCACAAGTGGAGCATGCACCCGCTCTGCAAGAATAGGGCAGCTCGATTCCTGCACTTTCGGCTGAGTCAAGAATGTAGGTATCATCAGGTGCATCAAACTCGTTTTCTTCACCATCTGGTCCGATGAGCTTGACTTTGTATGTAGCCATTGCGGTTGTTCTGAATGAAAAAGTTGTTTTCAACCCAAAGGCTTTTGAAACGCTCTTTATTGATGGAAGAGCTGTTTTGGGTTTGAGAGAAGTAGTCGTAACAGAACTGATGCGGCTTTGGGGAGTGCCTGTGACCATGCATTGAATTGGAAGCCCGATTGACGACATTATTACCTGAAAGACAAAATGTTATCAGATTAAGAGTGTGTCTAGTTGTTTAAGTGCTTAACTGCAACTTGGAGTGTTCGGATAAACTGGTTATTTGCTTATTTTATTCTAAAAGCAGCACTTAACAATAGGCCTTATTTTTAGCAGGCAGGGGCGGAACTCTTAAAGGGCAGGGGAGGGTAATGTTCAAGTTCCGCCACTGTTTAGAGGTTGAAAGCTCTGGATTTCCTCCTATTCGCCTAGACATAATAGAAACCCCCTATTGCAATCAGATTAACAGACTATGGCAAGAAAAGAACTGACACATAATGAAGGTTGGACCTTCTTGAAGGGTGTGTCCTCTCACATAGTCAAGGTCAACTAGTGTAGAAGCCGCCAACAGCCATATCATAATCTTGGGGGTTTATATGATGACTACATTATCACAAACGGCATTTACAGCTTCAGAAGGTGACATCTAGACAAGAGCACACACACTTCTACAGTTCTAAAATCATTAAGCAATGTTCAAGGGGAAATCACAATTTTAAAGTGAGTTAGACATGCTCGTTGACGATGCTTAAGAAAAAACTTATGTCACAAATGATCATGATGGTATCGAAGAGGCAGAAGAGGATTGGGAACCCGTTAATTCATCTCAAAGATCAGGTTATTCAGAAAGCATATTGAGTGGTGAATTTTTATCAAATCAATCATACAATAACAGGATTAGCAAAGGTTAATTTATTTTTTTAGTACATCTAAAACAACTTTACCACACTTGTTACCCAATAAGACCAATGTGTAACGGCTTCACAAAAGGGCCAGACAGACTAAAAAGGATGATCTTCAACACTAAATCGTCAAAAGGTTTGTAAACAGAAAATATTTTTTCACTTGTTAAAATTGGCTTGGGTTAATTTTAGGGATAATTTCGCAGATATCACCCAAGTAATCAACTTATTCATCGCCCAAATGTTAAACTACTTTTTTCGCCACCAAAGTATGTTTCATGGTTTCACTTATACCATGCCAGTGACAAAAATAACGAAAACAACTTAGCCTGTATTTTAGGGTTTAAGGTACCATAGACATCTACAACTACTTTCTAGAAACTGAACAAGATAACACAAACTTATCATAAAATACTCAATCTACAACAAATTGCAGTACTATAAAAAAAGGGTACAACAATCCATGCAAATAACGAAATTTTATCTACAAAATAGAATAGCATGATAAACCCGCATACATAAGAGCTTTTTAATATAAAAAGGTTGGTAACATGATTTCAGTATATATGATGAAAACTTCCCCCTTTGGCCCCGGAGGTTCACCTGCGCCGAATCCGGGCTATCCGAAAGGGCAGTCGCTTGAGATTAGTCGGCTCGCAATGTCGAGTTGAAAACCCAGATATATAATAATAATAATAATAATAATAATAATAATAATAATAATAATAAAAGAGTTGTTCAAGAATCTTACAGAAGAATTTGGAGGAAGAATCGAGAGAAAAAAAACACGGGGGTTTAAGAAAAAAAGTATTTGAGTTTGTTGTGTTAGTGACAAATTAATAAAAGCTCTCGTGCTTTTTTATAGAAGAATCTTTGAGACTCGAATGTGCTAGACAAATGTATAAAAAGATAAAAGGAAAAGAAAATGATAACCTTTAATTGTGTCATCCGGGTTGCTAGGCATAAACAAATTACTCCGTACTAGAGTATTACTTGTATCGAAAGACAAGTAATAAAATCTTAGTCGAGTCGAGCTAAACCAAGCTCAAAACTATCAATTATTTAGTCGAATTTGAGGTTAAGTCAAATTTCAAGCTACAAATTCCAAAATGAATTCCAGCTCGATTCAATCCGATTGGTGAAAATCATGGTAAAGTAACTAAGTTTGAAATTTGTTCTGGTCAGTTTAACTTTATATTAACCATAAAAATCATCAAATTTTAACTGTTCAGTTTTTATGTAATTTTTATGCTAGAATGACTTGAACGAAATATTTTTCAAACTTGGTTATTATTTTGTGGTTATTGTTTATTTTTAGTCGTGCATTAATGGGTTATACATAAAATTTGTAGGAAGTAGTTAAATTCAGGGGGTGAGTGTTTAAAATTAAAAGAATGAAACAATTTTTAAAAGAATAAAAACAGTTTTGAAATTTTGATTGCTTTTATAGTTGATATAAAGTTAGAGTGACCAAAGTGAAACACTTATTAAAGTTGGTTACTATTAGGTGACATATTTCCTTTGTTTATTGATACTTTTACTATTGGTTTGTTTGAACTTTGGTCGACTCTACTCGGTTAAATTAAAAGTAAGTATTATTGGTACCACTTACCCCTCAAACCCCTTTCAGTTAATCCAATGAGTTTGTTATTACTTTTTGTTTTGTATATTTAATTTTTTACTATTTTTGGCTTGTCAAACTTTATATTTTATGTACAGTATTTATTTTCGCCAGTTTTACCCACTTTATTAAAAGGACAAGATAGTTTTATAATTTTTTGCTCCGTATTTTTTGTGTTTTACTGCTTTTAACTTGTCAAACATTATATGTTATGTTCCGCACTTTTTTCGACAATTTACCCACTTTATTAACAGGACAACATTTTTTATATGTTTTTGCTATGTATGTTTTACTTTTAACTTGTCAAATTTTATATTTTACGTTCCGTTTATTTTATTTTATTTTGCTATTTACCCATTTTATTAACTGAACAAGACAATTTTTAAAGTTTTTTGCTTTATATATTTTGTGTTTTACAACTTTTAACTTGTCAAACTTTATATTTTCTATTTCGAATTTTTTATAATAAAAAAATTATAAAAAAAATTAAAAGGGTATTACAATCATTTTAAAGGTACCAATAACCTATAAATAGCTACCCTATTTTTAAATCGAAACCATTAATTACGTAAAGATACATACTTAGGCTAAAAGGAGTGGTGGTAACCGGCTCACTATCCACATCAGTGCCATATGAGCTTTCTATCTCCTCTCACTTCCCCTTACTCCCTCCCATCTTCACTCGTTTTGGTCACCTTCCTCTCACCTTTCATTAAAATACCCACTTTATACAAATATTTGCCACTAAATATCTAACACACTCACAAAACAAATAAAAAATATTAAAATAACAGGAGGGACCCACAACTCTTTTGCACCTCACTATGGTGACTGGCTCACCATTCATTTACATTTTGGCCGTGACCTATGTTTGCTGTTTTGGTTATCACGAGTGACATGCATGGTCACAAAAGCTCGGTCACGATCACTCTGTTCAGTCTTACAAAAGGTACCAATAGCCTATTCTTAAATTAAATCGACATAAGACCAATGCTAATAGTGCGTTGCACATCCAACCGACCGAGCACCTGATCCGCGTGCCTCCCCTAGCACAACCCACCCGAACCACGTCCCACCATAACCATTTCAATCTTTCGGTTTGCTTGCCAACCGAAAAATTGGGCAGAACTCCTCTTATTTTTTTTAACGTTGAAACACAAACAACAATACACAATTGATTATTCTTTTTAATAAAAAAATATTAAAATAAAAGGAGGAATAACAACATTTTTGCACCTGACTATGGTGACTAGCTCACCGTTCATTTGCATTTTGGCCGTGAACTATGTTTGTTGTTTTGGTTGTCATGAGTGACATGCATGGTCACAAAAGCTCGGTCACGATCACTCAGTTCAGTCTTACAAAAAGTACCAATAGCCTATTCTTAAATTAAATCAACATAAGACCAATGCTAATAGTGTGTTGCACATCCAACCGAGCGAGCACCTGATCCGCGTGCCTCCCCTAACACAACCCACCCGAACCACGTCCCACCATAACCATTTCAATCTTTCGATTTGCTTGCCAACATAAAAAATGGGCACAACTCCCCTTATTTTTTTGAACGTTGAAACACAAACAACAATACAACAATACACAATTGATTATTCTTTCTGATTCGGTGGTAGAGTAGTGGCTAAAATTTTTAGAGAGTGTTAGTTTGTGTGCGAGGCTACGTTTGGTTTGAAGAGATTAGGGTTATTGTGAGCAAATAATTAGTGTTGCTTATGTAGAAGTGTGTTATCAAGGGGCAAGTTTGGTGTGTGAAAATGGGAATCAAGAAATGATTTCCTTCCCAATAATGATGTTTGTTTTAGGGGAGAGCAACAAAATCGAAAAACCAAACCAAAAACCAAAAAACTGAAAAAACCGCTCCAAAATAACCGAACAAATTATTAAACCGATGGTGCGGTTTTGGTTTTTCAAAAAACCAAAAGTTTTGGTTCGACTTTTGGTTTAATATGAAAACCCAAACCGGAAAAACCGAACCGCCCCATACTAATATTAATAGCTGATAAAAATATATATACATTTTCGTTTTGATACAAGTTATCACCAAAGTCCAAAAACTAAAAGACACATGTATTAGATATTCCTAACATATGTTTATTTAGACACTACAATAAATACGTAAAGTTAGTTTTCTTTATTTCATATATGTTCACACATCTCATCTTTATATACATGTTATGAAATATTATTTTTCGGCAAAATATTAAACTTACTTTCAAGGATTTCTTGATTTAGGTTGTGGGTGTTCAAAAAATGTCCGTATTTGAATATCTGAAAAATTGATTAGAATTTATTAAAAATATTGGGTTTTATGAAATGTCAGTTTTAGAGCTCATATAAAAGTTTTTCAAAAATTATAGATATTCTGATATATAAAACCGTTATCCGAAATTTTGGATATCCGAATTGAAAAAAGCTTAGCTAAAATAATGGCTATTACATAAGACCGTCATCGAAAATTTTGGATATCCGAAAACCGAAAAACAGAAAAACCGAACACTGAACGTCAAAAAACTAAAAACCGATAAAACCAAACCGAACTTTTGGTGTGGAGTTTGGTTTTAAAAAAATATTAAATTGGACTTTTTGTTTGGGGTTTGGTTTTAGCCAAAAACCGCCTCATGCTCACCTCTAGTTTGTTTAGTCTTAAATAATTATTGGATTATTCCGCCCACTCCTTCAAAACCGAGATTTTACTGCTTTCATAAAAACATAAAAATACAAAAATAATCATCCTCCACCCTTAGACCTTAATTAGAATAGTCTTTAACCTAACGAACACTATTCCCTGTGAGAGAACGATCAATCCCCCGGTACTTGCCACTACACTATACTACATCGGTCAGGTACACTGCCTGGTGGGGATTGCAAGCTTCTCGAGATCCCTCGAGAGGTAAAACGAAGTGCGTGTTGCAATCCACGCGCATCACTATTTACCCATTTTATTAACTGAACAAGACAGTTTTTAAAGTTTTTTGCTTTTTATATTTTGTGTTTTACAACAACTTGTCAAACTTTATATTTTCTATTTCGAATTTTTTATAATAAAACAAAATTATAAAAAAATTAAAAGGGTATTACAATCATTTTAAAGGTACCAATAACCTATAAATAGCTACCCTATTTTTAACTCGAAACCATTAATTACGTAAAGATACATACTTAGGCTAAAAGGAGTGGTGGTAACCGGCTCACTATCCACATCAGTGCCATATGAGCTTTCTATCTCCTCTCACTTCCCCTTACTCCCTCCCATCTTTCACTCGTTTTGGTCACCTTCCTCTCACCTTTCATTAAAATACTCACTTTATACAAATATTTGCCGCTAAATATCTAACACACTAACAAAACAAATAAAAAAATATTAAAATAACAGGAGGGACCCACAACTCTTTTGCACCTCACTATGGTGACTGGCTCACCATTCATTTACATTTTGGCCGTGACCTATGTTTGCTGTTTTGGTTATCACCAGTGACATGCATGGTCGCAAAAGCTCGGTCACGATCACTCCGTTCAGTCTTACAAAAGGTACCAATAGCCTATTCTTAAATTAAATCGACATAAGACCAATGCTAATAGTGCGTTGCACATCCAACCGACCGAGCACCTGATCCGCGTGCCTCCCCTAGCACAACCCACCCGAACCACGTCCCACCATAACCATTTCAATCTTTCGGTTTGCTTGCCAACCAAAAAATTGGGCACAACTCCTCTTATTTTTTTTAATGTTGAAACACAAACAACAATACAACCATACACAATTGATTATTCTTTTTAATAAAAAAATATTAAAATAAAAGGAGGGATAACAACATTTTTGCACCTCACTATGGTGACTGGCTCACCGTTCATTTGCATTTTGGCCGTGAACTATGTTTGTTGTTTTGGTTGTCACGAGTGACATGCATGGTCACAAAAGCTCGGTCACGATCACTCGGTTCAGTCTTACAAAAGGTACCAATAGCCTATTCTTAAATTAAATCAACATAAGACCAATGCTAATAGTGTGTTGCACATCCAACCGAGCGAGCACCTGATCCGCGTGCCTCCCCTAGCACAACCCACCCGAACCACGTCCCACCATAACCATTTCAATCTTTCGATTTGCTTGACAACATAAAAAATGGGCACAACTCCCCTTATTTTTTTAAACGTTGAAACACAAACAACAATACAACAATACACAATTGATTATTCTTTCTGATTCGGTTGGTAGAGTAGTGGCTAAAATTTTTAGAGAGTGTTAGTTTGTGTGCGAGGCTACGTTTGGTTTGAAGAGATTAGGGTTATTGTGAGCAAATAATTAGTGGTGCTTATGTAGAAGTGTGTTATCAAGGGGCAAGTTTGGTGTGTGAAAATGGGAATCAAGAAATGATTTCCTTCCCAATAATGATGTTTGTTTTAGGGGAGAGCAACAAAACCGAAAAACCAAACCAAAAACCAAAAAACTTAAAAAACCGCTCCAAAATAACAGAACAAATTATTAAACCGATGGTGCGGTTTTGGTTTTTAAAAAAACCAAAAGTTTTGGTTCGACTTTTGGTTTAATATGAAAACTCAAACCGAAAAAACCGAACCGCCCCATACTAATATTAATAAAACTGATAAAAATATATATACATTTTCGTTTTGATACAAGTTATCACCAAAGTCCAAAAACTAAAAGACACATGTATTAGATATTCCTAACATATGTTTATTTAGACACGACAATAAATACGTAAAGTTAGTTTTCTTTATTTCATATATGTTCACACATCTCATCTTTATATACATGTTATGAAATATTATTTTTCGGCAAAAATATTAAACTTACTTTCAAGGATTTCTTGATTTAGGTTGTGGGTGTTCAAAAAATGTCCATATTTGGATATCCGAAAAATTGATCAGAATTTACTAAAAATATTGGGTTTTATGAAATGTCAGTTTTAGAGCTCATATAAAAGTTTTTCAAAAATTATAGATATTCGGATATATAAAACCGTTATCCGAAATTTTGGATATCCGAATTGAAAAAAGCTTAGCTAAAATAATGGCTATTACATAAAACAGTCGTCGAAAATTTTGGATATCCGAAAACCGAAAAACAGAAAAACCGAAAACCGAACGTCAAAAAACTAAAAACCGATAAAACCAAATCGAACTTTTGGTGTGGAGTTTGGTTTTAAAAAATATTAAATTGGACTTTTTGTTTGGGGTTTGGTTTTAGCCAAAAACCGCCTCATGCTCACCTCTAGTTTGTTTAGTCTTAAATAATTATTGGAATGGAAATCATATACAAACAAATGGCAGTACAAAAAGGCACCAAGGAGGTGGGGTTTGATACTATGATTCCCAGGCCCACATGTCTATTATCAAACTGATGCCGATTACTATTCCGAGCATCAAACTAAATGGCACCTAAATTTACTAGTTGGGCTCGGGTGTCTCTCATGTTAGGGATGGACCGTCGTCCCAAAGTGGTCACTCGAGTTGGTAACCTGCAAAAGAACCTCATCAAACCTAACCCTCTCCCACCTCCCATTTCTAAAAAACCACCACCCGGCGGCTGGTGCTGTCTAAGTGGTTAATATATGTGTGTTTGTTATATTGGTGATGGCCATATCTACTAATTAAAAACCATATCCCAATTTTACACACACACACCCGCACTTAGTTTAACAATAGTCCAGTCTGGTAGGTTTTGCTAAAATAATCGATTGATGTTTGATTTGGTGAGGTTGGTCGGAGGACTTATTCGGTTATGGGGATATTGGATGGTAGAGATGGATGTATAGGTTGGGGGTTCTGATGATGATTATTTTGGAGGTGTATAAAGGATTTTGATGTCGATTCAATCATTTCGGAAGTTTTTGGGTTAATTGTTGATATGATCATGTGAAGCCGCAAGTGATGGTTTTTGATGCTCGAGTAGTAGTTAATAGTCGTAGGAAATTATGTAATCATCAAACTCATTAATCAATCGAGCATTTCTATATATATTTTTTAATTCTGTTTTTAGCTTAATTCGTTTTCTTATATGATGTGTCAATGATCCTGTATGTCAAAAAAAACTCGCCTTCCGTGTGTGTTGTGCTTTTTTTGGCCTGTCATAAATGATCTAAGGTAGTTCAAGCGGTTGCTTGAGGTTAATGTGGTACTTCAGCCACATTTCATTGTACTTTCAACGTTTTATTGGTTAATATATTTTACCAGGGTGAAGGTCCTTTTACCCAAAAAAAAAACAGACCAAATTTCAGCTTTGAACCTATATTGCTTATTCTACTAAACACCACAAATTTCGTGCTAAATATATGGAAACTTTGACTTCGGAAGTAGGAGCGATTAACGTATGACCTACGTGCTGACCAACTTTAACTGGTTTAGGACTTTTCAAGAGGGAATATTTACTCCCGCCAGCCCCTTTGATTTCAAACGCGTAATCTTTCTGCTGTAATACTAGGGCTATAATTGATCATATGTCAATGTCTATATTTTAGGAAAGAAATCGCCTATGCGTATTTGTTTGGATCTTCCAAGCTAAGAAACGAGTTTGTTAAGAGGTTACCAAGTCTGCCAAGGGAATTAAGATGAGATTTTGACCACAAAGTTGCAAGAATGCCCTTGATCTCAGTATCTCAAAAGCCCATATTAAGCCTTCCAGCGTAATTTTAAAATGGAAGAGTTGTGTGTCAGTAAAAATCACTTGGTCTTTGACTTGTAGTAATTCATTCTTCATACCCTCTTTGACACTCAGACTGGTGCTTAATAGTTGGGTTTGAAAAAGCTTATTTATATCTTGAAACATACTTTTTATCATTCCACTTTAGCTTAATTCGTTTTCTTTATATGTGTCAATGATACTACACTATATGTCAAAACTCGCGTTCTGTGTTTTGCTTATTGTCTCCCTGTTGCTAGTAGGCCGGAGAACTAGAACTTGCCGTCATAGGATTAACTATCTCAAAACCAACTTCTTTATGAAAAGTACACTTTTCAACTAAAATTCATTTGTTACAAACACAAACATGATGATTGTTGCCCTGTAGAACCTACATATCCAATTTTGGCGCCTTTTGTCTTGTGTCCCTATCTGACTACCGGTGGATCGTTTTAAGGCATTATAAGTGGTTAACTTGATTTCACATGGGCCTAATTCCTATCTAACAAATATGTGATTTTTATTTTTTATTTTTTATTTTTTTTAACAACAAATTGATATGCGATTGGATTGATTTTGGAGTATTGTTTTTTCGACATGAGTTTTGGGATACAATTATTTTGTTCTAATGTTGGAAGAATTTTGGTATAACCTTTGGACTTAAAAATAATAATAAAAAAGAAATAAAAAAAAATAAGGTCGCTATTGCGGTCACAATTAGCAAATTGTGATTGGAGTATAGTCTTGAAGAGAAAAAGCTGAGTTGACGTTGATGTGATAGAAGTGACTAAAAAAATTAGCATTAGCCTAAGAGCTTCATCCATAATCACATAAACGACACAAAAAATGACATGTCCAAACCAAAATTCACATACAAACCCCATTTACTCCCTATCATCACACTGTCCACATATTTCTCTTTAAAACACCAAAATAAATATTACAATAATACAAAATTGTGCAATTACGGCTATGTTTGGCGACACGTAGAAGTAGCAGTAAGCAGTTCGCAGTAGCAGTAAACTGTAAGCAGTAGTTGTTTATTTAAAAAACATGTTTGGTAACGTAGCTGTAGCAGTAATTATAAAGTGTAAAATTACGAAAAAGGTCATATACACATTAAAATAAAATAAATGATTAAACAAATGAGGGTATATATGTAATTTCAGTATCTAAACGCTTGGAGCAATTCTGGAAAGCTTATTCAAGAAGCATTTCATTTTGGAGCGGTTAGGATAGTTTCAACCGCTATTAGAGATGTTGCCAAACAAGCTTTTCATCTAAATGCTTACCGCTTACCGCTTGTCGCTCCTAAACGCTTCCTTAACGCTTGTTGCCAAACATGTCCTACGTCGAACACAAAAAAAGGTTCAATTAACGTGGTGGCTCTAAACTCTAACATAGTCGATGAATCACTGAAAAAACACCTCCAGTATAAAGAATATATATACTGATTTGAGTTGCAGTAATGAAGAAGTTGTTTGGTTTAATCAATGCATTCCTAAACACTTCTTTACCTTATGGATGGTTATACAGGGGAGATTGATGACACATGACAAAATACTGAAATGGGGCAGCTATGATATGATGGTATGTAGCTTATGCAAGAGTAATGATGAGTCACATGATCATTTATTTTTCCTATGTAGTTATTCAAAAGATATCTGGGAAAAAATGCAGTCTATGATGGAATGTGCTATACAATATTTGGTTTGGGGAAATAATGTTGAAAGCATTGCAAATAAACCTTGTAGAAACAACATATGGAGTTTTATTAGAAAGCTATGTTTGGGTGCTACTGTCTACTTCATATGGCTAGAAAGGAACTTTAGAATATTCAAGGATGAAGAAAGAGATTGGAAGACCCTTTATAAACTTATATGTAATACTATCAAAGTTAGACTTATGGGATTAAAATTAAGGAATCAGCTGCTGTGAGCAAGGTTATCTCTAAGTGAATGTAGAGGAGTGCATTTGAAATATAGGGTGAGTCATGAAATATAGGGAGCAAGGTTATCTCTAGAGGAGTGCATTTGAAATATATGTGAGCAAGGTTATCTCTAGAGGACCTGCTAGACTAAATTTAGAGGAGTGCATTTGAAATATAGGGTGAGTCATGAAAGATTGGACTACCCTGATCTTTCAAATGCATATGGTCCTCAGTTGGCACTGTTGTGTGAACTTTATGTGATCTCATTTTCAGGATGATTCCTTTCTGTGATAGGATCTTGATTCTATATATGAGGTAGTTGTTGCATATATGTTAGGGTAATCTTGCAAAAGGAAAATGTAGTCTTGTAAATGTAGATATCCATAGAGTTCAGGTTTCTGGTTATGGAAGAGCTCAGTCAAAGGTGATGCCATACTCTATTAAGGGTGCGTTTGGTTTGTTATAAGGAATCACTATCGGTAATGGTATGATTATAGGGTGAAATGAAAATAAAGATATCATTGTTGATATTGTTGTTTGGTTTGTTAGTATGGTAAAGGTGATTGATTTCAAAAAGTGAGATCATTTATTATTTTATATGGTGATTAATAAATAAAGTAGAGGGATCCGCGGAAATCCCTAAAAAACCCACCTCTACCCACTTCAATGGATCTATCACTATGAAATGATAGTTTGATAGTGATAGTAGTAAAACAAACATCTTTAATGCTGCCTATAAAAGTATTACTTGATTCCAATTTTCACGTACCAAACGCACCTTAAGTTTCTATCCGAATGATTCGTCCCTAAAAGGGCGTGTGACATGAACCATATAACTTTATAGCCCAATGCAACAACTCATTTGAACTTATGACAACATTATTGGCCCAACACCAAATTTCTTTTGTTGGATTTCAAATCATCTCCATAAGAAAATCCTTATAAAATATTTACATCATATTAAAAGGAAAAACACCAACTATATATCAAGACTTCTACATCCATCAAACCAATAAGACTTTTTATTCGAATTTTCTAGTACTAGAAACCAACGTTTCTAGACAATAAAAACACAAGAGGTCTCAAGTATACGACTAGCTCAATTAAGATCCTCTTCTTTGTGAGTATGAATCACACAATCTGAAGTTGGATAAGAAACACAAGTCAACACGTAACCTTCCTTAATTTGATCGTCATTAAGGAACGATCCATCAGATTGGTCAACAGACCCTTTAACCAATTTCCCTGCACAACTGGAGCACGAACCCGCTCTGCAGGAATAGGGTAGCTCAATCCCTGCACTCTCGGCTGTCTCAAGAATGTAGGTATCATCAGGTGCATCAATCTCGTTTTCTTCACCTTCTGGTCCAATGAGCTTGACTTTGTATGTAGCCATTGCGGTTGTTCTGAATGAAAAATTTGTTTTCAACCCGAAGGCTTGTGAAACGCGCTTTATTGATGGAAGAGCTGGTTTGGGTTTTAGAGAAGTAGTCGTAGCAGAACTGATGCGGCTTTGGGGAGTGCCTCTGACCATGCATTGAATTGGAAGCCCGACTGACGACATTATTACCTGAATACAGAATGTTATCAGATTAAAGTGCTTACTTGAAACTTCGAGTGTTTGGATAAAACTGGTTATTTGCTTATTTCATTCTAAAATTAGCACATAACAATAGGCCTAACTTTAAGCTAGATAATCACATTAAAATAAGCAATTCCAAACACCTCCTAAAGTAAAAAAATCGCCTGGGCATCAATCTACAAAATAAATTTTGTTGCTAATTTTGTTAGGCCTTTTTATTCATCAGGGGCAAATGCTACCTTGCCTTACACATAGGCTCGTGGTCAGTGGTGACCATATACATGATCATCCCTAGCATCGCCGAGAGGCCTCTAATGCAGAGTAACTATAGCATAAGGACAACAATTTCACTTGTATATAACATACACATACTTAATACTGTTTAGCATCAGAGGAAAACAAAGAAATGTCATACTTACGGTATCACACAATAATAACAAAGGACACTTGCTCTAGTTAATGGTACAAACTTGCGGATAGAGGATACTTATTTGGCATATTAATTTGGAAGATCAGACGGTACATGGTCTGTTTTTCCAAATAAGCACAGAGAGACCACCCAACTAATCATCTTATTCAACACAATCGCCAAATGTAAAACTACCATCGGCCACCAAAGTATGTTTTACTGTTTCACTTGTACCAATTCCAGCCAACTTTAGAAAAACAGCAATTTTAGCCTATACGTAGTAGTACTATGTTAACACCAATCACTCGAGTGACCTTCATTAAAAAAGTTACCACACATGATATGCATGACGTTTGGGGATAGGGTTTAAGGTACCATAAGCATTTGCAACTGATTTCTAGAAACTAATCATCATTTACTAAACCAACAACTACTTGCAGCATGTAAAAAAAGGTATAAAACAATTCATGTGAATAACAAAATTTTATCTAGGAAAAAAAAAAAGAAGAAGTTATATAGTAACACATAGATATACAAAAGTAATATCATAACAGATAAGAGTTGTTAAGAATCTTACAGAAGAATTTGTGAGAAGAATCGAGAGAACAAAGCACAAGTGTTTAAGAAAAAGTATTTGGGTTTGTTGGGTTGGTGGCAAAACAAGTTTTGTACTTGTTTTATAGTGGCATCTCTCAAGACTAGAATGTGCTAGACAATTTTATTAATTAAATTTTACAACAAAATTGGTAATCATTTAGAAGTTAAGTGACATTTGTCTTGCTAAGGATTGTTGAGTGTGACCAGGTCGAGTCGAGACATAAACTCGAGCTTTGTCTTTACTACTCTATGTAACTTGTAGCTTGAAATTTAACTTAGGCTCAAACTTAAATAAATAATCGAAGTTCTTATTTATTTATTTACTTATTATTATTATTATTATTATTATTGTCAACTCGACTTGAATTTATTGCACGTATCAAAAACACTTCTAGTATAAGTCACCATTAACATGAGTATCAATACGGTAAAGGGGATTGCTCCGGTAAAATATATATTGGGGCAATCCCTTTTACCCAATTGACTCAATATATATTGTTAAAAGATCGAAAAGTCTAGTGAGCTTTACCGACAAGATTATTAATATTCCCAAATTCATCTAAATAACCAAAATCAAACTAGTTTTGATTACTCTTTAGTTTGAATTATCTCGTAGCTCACAAGTTAATTGATTCAATAGCCTTTCTTACAACTTTGAATGGACAATGAATTCAAATGAATTTCTCTCTCTTCTTTTTTACTCTTACTTCAATACAAATCAATACAGAGTTTTCTAAAGAACCAAAAGCTCTTAGCGACGTAGCCTAACGGCGGGTTTGAAATCCTCTTGTAAAAACCCAAAGAACCAAACTCACCTTTTTATTAAAATGGCGTGTCATTAAATAAATGAATTTTTAAGATGATGGAGCTTGCACAAGGTGCAAACTTTTGAGAGGAGTTACACAAAGTCCAAATAATTTAGTCATAGTTGAGGAATGATACGGCCACAAACAAACTTTCATAAAAACATTCACAAAATGACGTGTTAACGGGCGATTGATGTATTTTGTGACAGTTTCTCTCCCTTTCTTTGATTAAACTAATCACCCACTATCATGTCATTTTGTGGATAATTTTTTAAAAGTTTGTTTGTAGCTGTAGCATTTCTCGTCATAGTTTGTGTTCGTAGAACAAACTTTCGAGAATTGATTTGCACATTTTTATGTTTAACTGAAACACACACGATTTTATACATTACACATACTTATAATCCTCTTTAACTCCTTGTACATTGATGTGCACAAATAAAAAACAAAAGCGTGAAAATCATCACTCTTTCTCATAGGCTAAGCAAAACAGACCGAAAATTCAAGCCGAAGCATCCGGCTGGAAACTAACCGACCATATTCGGTTTGGTTTTTGATCTTATATATTTATGATTTTTGGGGGGTTCGGATCGCTTTGGTTTGAAATAAAACCAAGAAAAACACACCTAAATCATATAACCGAATAGACCAACGTAAAATCGAACCGAACCGAGTTATTTCGATTCAATTCTCGGTTCATATCTTCTACAAAATCGATTTTCGATTCGGTTCGGTTTTCATCGGATGCTCTATACAAAAGAAAGTTTATCAATATTGGAAACTTAACTTGGATTCGGATCTTATTCGATTCCTTTTTAACGGGTCTAGATATAAACCCGTATCCATTTCATTTCATTTCATTTCCCCTTAATTAATTAAAAAGCAGTCAACACAAACAAACCCTAACACCATTTCTGATCCAATCCCATCAACAAAATCAAGAATGAGTACAGCAGCAGCAGGTCGTAAAACAGGGGGTCTATTCGAAGGCCTTTACAAAGTCCTTATGCGCCGTAACTCCGTCTACGTCACCTTCGTCATCGCCGGTGCTTTCGCCGGTGAACGAGTAATTTACTTACTCCTTCATTCCCCCCCCCCCCC
>LBNU01038360.1:348904-406490 GCA_014162995.1 Artemisia annua | reverse complement strand
GGGGGGTTGGCAGGTTATTTATGCTGCTTAAGAGGTTGTTGTGTTTCTTGAAACTCGTGTTTGGGTGAAATTTATGTTAGAAGCTTATTTGAGGAAAATACAATAAGCGAAAGTTCTAAGTCTTGAGACTTTTGTAGATGTATAAGCCGTTAAGTTTAAACTTGGGAATGAAATGCTAAGCTTGCAGGCATGCATTTTCACAAAGCTCTACATCTGGATCTTGCGCTTATTGGTTTTTTCCCTTACAAATATGCTTTTAATGTCTCTTTCACCTGTACACTTGTTTTGAGCTTATTGTATTTTGAAAACTTATGTGTACAAAACATTTTGGTGAAGATGTGTAGGTTGTGGCTTTAGCAATAAGTTACAAATGGTAGCAATGGATATTCTTGGTACTGGCGTGACTTGTACATATCATGGGGATGATGATTCTAGGATGTTATCTAGTCTCGCTACTGTTTGTGATATGTATTGCGAAGACCCTGCAAGTCCATAGTATTTGTTGTTTTGAAGGTTATTGGGTTGGGTTTGGTTTTGGTTGTTACAACTTACAAGGGATGTAGTAAACGTGTATGAGATGAAAAATAAATACGATGTAGATGTTATTGTAAGAATCTAAAAACATGTGTTGGATTTTGTTGAGAGAAACCAAGATCATTAGGCCTATTAGTTTTCATGCGCAAGTTAGGGAACCATCAATATGTTAAATTTTGTGAATAAATTTTTTGATTATTTGTTAGTAGAACAAAGTATTACTTTGTCTGGTGTCATGAAGGGACTGTTGGTATGAATGTATGTTTAATTTATGTGTGTTATTTTTCACTTTTTAACTGTGGTTATTTATATGAGCTCAAGTACCATCTGATGCAGTTGACTAATGTGCCTTTGTTGATTAATTATTTTCAGGCAGTTGACTATGGAGTTCATAAACTTTGGGAGAATAACAATGTTGGGGTAATGTCCAGCTTCTACTTGTATGACGTATCTTGTGATATTTTTCTTGCATATTTATATTAATTACAGACCAAATTACTCCCCCCGAGGCCCAACGCTTCTATGTGTATTATAGTCTCTGCAATGCCTAGTCTATTTTAGTTTTAGAAATGCTGCAACCTGCGAAAGATAAAGCTAGTTGTTTGCAGTTGATGTGAATTGATTCATGTATAAGTAGTTCTCTTAGCTTTAATTTTTAGCTATGGATGATTGGTTGAATAAATCTCTCATAGGGTCCATGAACTGGTTTAGTGTATTACACTTAAACCAAATGGCAGTAGAATTGCCCAGAATGACTCGCTGATTTGAGTATTTTGTGTTTTAGAGCATGCTCTTCTTCACTTCTCATTTGCTCTTTAAGCTAAGTTACATGAGCATATGGGGAGAAAATGTGAACTTTCACCAAGAAGTTATGATTAGTTAGAAAATACTAAAGGATCGAATTAGACTGCATACTATTCTAAAAGTTTTATCTTTTCTCATGCTTCATATGAATTATGTCTGAATGTCTCGACATATTTGTGTCTATGCAGAAACGATACGAGGACATTTCTGTGTTGGGACAGAGGCCAACCGACGAATGATTTGGGCATGTCTTGATCATCGTATGTGATTGGTTGTTACTTTGAGATTTTTGAAAGGACAAGTTAATATTTGATAATAAGTGTTGATTTTTTGCGCATTTGTGGCATTCACAGAACTAGATCCTTCAACTTTGCAGAGAAGTTAACTTCTCAATAGTGTACCAGTTTTCTCTGATAATATGAAACTCCTGCAGTTGTTGCAATTTCTGAATGAACTTTGGGTTTCATTGTTAACTGCTTGATTCCATCATTCTATGGTTTCCACAGTTTAATATCTAAATAAAAAGTTGAGTATTTGTTAAAATTAACAATGTGTTGTCGAGTATCACTTAAGGAAGAAAAGAAAATGAAAAGAAACAGAAAAAGTTGTGTTTATGAATAGCATTTAATGAGAAAAAGAAAAGAAAAACGAGTGAAAAATAATGTGATCTGGTTGATTTTTAAAGTCGCTTTCTCTCAAAAGTGGGCCGAAAATGCGTACTTCCATTGATTTACTTTTCTTTACTAAAAAAAACATAAGAACACCGGGTAAGGGTGAAAATCACGAAATAGTAACAAAGTTTGAGATTTGATAACTTTATTTTGATTATAAAAACCGCTCAAAGTTTAAAAGTGCTATATTGTTGTGTAATTTTTATGTTTGAGTGACATAGATAGATCACTTCTCAAACTTGATTATTATTTCGTGACTCGGTTACTTTTCATTGTTGCATAAATTGGTTGTACGTAAAGTTAGTCAGGAGTAGTTATATGGAGGTGAGTGCATGTGTAAATACTTTAAAGGGTAAATTAAAAAAAATGTCCTCGTGGTTTCTCATTTTTGCACCCGAAGCATGTGGGTCACATTGTCTGTTATTGAATACATCTCGGTCTTTCAAAAAAATATGTCTCGACTAATATATGGATGTGGGCTAGGATGCATGCCGGGCCAAGTTTGATGAAAATATAAAACTATCAAATAATATTTGTGGCGTATTACTAATCTCTGTCAACGGTAGACGTAAGAGGTTTCCCCTGTTCATTTTGATTGAAAAATGAGTCTTTAATTACAATGTACGTGTTTTAACTAAAATATTTATGCGACCACCAGGCCAACTAAGTGGGTTTCGTGTCAACAAAATAACAAAAATAACATAGTAAGTTTTGTGGTTTTCTCACAAAAGGTCAAAAGTTCAAACTTCACTAGCTATGTATATATTGGATGGTCAGAGAAAGATCGGATCGGTCCCGACATTACCTAGTGAGGCCGCATACTTCTGACTAAAAAGTCTCACCTTTTCGATTAACCTGAAAAGAAAAACCTAATCCGTTTAAAGATAACGTATTAAAATCCAAATGTAATTATGAAAAAAATAAGTAAATTTTCTATTAAGTTACGAGATCCATTTTATGAACACTATGACGTAACATTTCCACAAGTAACCGTTAAAACTTGTATATTTCCATCTCCATAGAACCCACCATTCATCATTTCCCGTTACCTCAATTTCCCCCAATTCTAACATTGTAAATTAGGGCTTGTATTTACAAACCACATCAAACACCAACATTATTCCAATTCGTTTATGGGATCTTCAATTAAGCCAAAAGGGTCCTCGAATATGCAAAAAAGTTGGTAAATTTCATTCTTTACATATGAGTTTATGATTTTCGTATAAAATTAGGGTTTGTATTTACAAATNCTTGTATATTTCCATCTCCATAGAACCCACCATTCATCATTTCCCGTTACCTCAATTTCCCCCAGTTCTTAACATTGTAAATTAGGCTTGTATTTACAAACCACATCAAACACCAACATTATTCCAATTCGTTCAAGGGATCTTCAATTAAGCCAAAAGGGTCCTCGAATATGCAAAAAAGTTGGTACATTTCATTCTTTACATATGAGTATGTGATTTAGGTGTAAAATTAGGGCTTGCATTTACAAATCACATTAAGCACCAGCATTGTTCAATTGGTTATTGGGATCTTCAATTAAGCCAAAAGGGTCCTCGAATATGCAAAAAAATTGGTACATTTCCATGGTTTCATATGAGTTTGTGATTTAGGTATAAATTTAGGGTTCATATTAGGGTTTGTATTTGGAAAGCACATTAAGCATCAGCATTGTTAAAAATGGTTGATGGGATTTTCAATTAAGCCAAAAGGGTCCTCGAATATGCAAAAAAATTGGTACATTATATTGTTTTCGTATGAGTTTGTGATTTAGGTATAAATTTAGGGTTCATATTAGGGTTTGTATTTGGAAAGCACATTAAGCATCAGCATTGTTACAAATGGTTGATGGGATTTTCGATTAAGCGAAAAGGGTCCCCGAATATGCAAAAAAAGTTGGTAAATTTGGTTGTTTTGATAGATATGTGATTTAGGTGTAGAATTAGGGTTGATACTAATGGATCATGTTCCTGTTGAAGTGATTGGTAACATACTGTCTCACCTTAGGGCTGCTAGAGATGTTGTAATTGCGTCAACTACGTGTAAGAAATGGCGGACAGCTTGTCATCATCATCTTCATATGTTGTCGTTTAATTCAGACGATTGGCCTGTTTTTCGTGATTTAACGACTAGTAGGCTAGAGATACTTATCACGCAAACTATATTTCAAACAAAAGGTTTACAAGGTCTTTCTATATGGATGGATGATGTTGATGAGTTTTCGGCTTCTGCTGTTATTGCTTGGTTGATGTATACTAGAGAAACGTTGCGTTGCTTGTATTACAATGTGAGAACCACTCCGAATGTTAATATTCTTGATATATGTGGGCGGCAGAGGTTAGAATTGTTGGTTTTGGCACATAATTCGATCACGGGGGTTGAACCGAATTATCAAAGGTTTGTGTTTTTGAAGACGCTTTCTTTGAGTTATGTTAGTATTTCATCGTTGGATTTGAATATGTTGTTATTGGCTTGTCCCAAGATTGAGTTTTTAGGGCTTGTATGTCCCGAGATTGCGATTACTGATAACCAGGTGACGGTTGAGTTGACTAGTCAAACGTTAAAGAGAGTGTACATCGAAGCCATAAGCTTGGACAAGTTTACTTTAGAAGCCGATAGTCTTGAGAAATTGCATTTGAAAGACTGTGCTCTTGAGCTTTTCGAGCTTAGTGGGAAGGGTACTTTGAAGCATTTTAAAATGGATGATGTTAGTATTCTGCATCTTGACATAATCGAGCCGGTTGATAATCTTGAAATTATTGATGTAAGCAATTTCACAATTATATGGTCAAAGTTTTATCAGATAATTACAAAATCTTCGAAATTGAAAAGGCTAAGGCTGTGGAACGTGGTTTTTGATGATGAGGTTGACTTTGTTGACTTAGAGTCGATTGCTTTATGTTTCCCGGAATTAAGGCATCTTGCATTGAGTTATGAGTTAAGAGATGATTTGAAAGACGGTTTTCTTCATTATAGTTTGGAAGGTTCATCGTCAATGGAACATGTGACTGTGTTGGATCTTGGATGGACGGTACTTGATGAACATTTTGCTGATTGGGTCGCATGTCTGCTTAAAAGATGTTTAAATCTTAAGAAGTTGATCATTCATGGGGTTGTTTCCGGGTCCAAAACCCATGTAGAGTGCCACATGTTGGCTAGTTTTACTTCATCAATTGTGCAGCTTATGAGAAAATACATTCATGTGGATGTTCAATTTGTATATGAATAAAACTATTGCAACTTTACTTATTTGATTCGAGCTTTAGCACGTGCTTTATGTATTTAGAAAAGACTCAAGCAACCATGTCAGAAAGTGTAAAACTGATGCTCATTTGGCTTCTAAGGAGGTGCCAGGTTTGTTCTATGCCTATATTTATCACATATGTATTTGATTGATGCCTTGAAATGAACAATTCATTGAATGCATACCCACNTTCTTTGAGTTATGTTAGTATTTCATCGTTGGATTTGAATATGTTGTTATTGGCTTGTCCCAAGATTGAGTTTTTAGGGCTTGTATGTCCCGAGATTGCGATTACTGATAACCAGGTGACGGTTGAGTTGACTAGTCAAACGTTAAAGAGAGTGTACATCGAAGCCATAAGCTTGGACAAGTTTACTTTAGAAGCCGATAGTCTTGAGAAATTGCATTTGAAAGACTGTGCTCTTGAGCTTTTCGAGCTTAGTGGGAAGGGTACTTTGAAGCATTTTAAAATGGATGATGTTAGTATTCTGCATCTTGACATAATCGAGCCGGTTGATAATCTTGAAATTATTGATGTAAGCAATTTCACAATTATATGGTCAAAGTTTTATCAGATAATTACAAAATCTTCGAAATTGAAAAGGCTAAGGCTGTGGAACGTGGTTTTTGATGATGAGGTTGACTTTGTTGACTTAGAGTCGATTGCTTTATGTTTCCCGGAATTAAGGCATCTTGCATTGAGTTATGAGTTAAGAGATGATTTGAAAGACGGTTTTCTTCATTATAGTTTGGAAGGTTCATCGTCAATGGAACATGTGACTGTGTTGGATCTTGGATGGACGGTACTTGATGAACATTTTGCTGATTGGGTCGCATGTCTGCTTAAAAGATGTTTAAATCTTAAGAAGTTGATCATTCATGGGGTTGTTTCCGGGTCCAAAACCCATGTAGAGTGCCACATGTTGGCTAGTTTTACTTCATCAATTGTGCAGCTTATGAGAAAATACATTCATGTGGATGTTCAATTTGTATATGAATAAAACTATTGCAACTTTACTTATTTGATTCGAGCTTTAGCACGTGCTTTATGTATTTAGAAAAGACTCAAGCAACCATGTCAGAAAGTGTAAAACTGATGCTCATTTGGCTTCTAAGGAGGTGCCAGGTTTGTTCTATGCCTATATTTATCACATATGTATTTGATTGATGCCTTGAAATGAACAATTCATTGAATGCATACCCACAAACTTTTTATTGAAGCTAATATATATTCCATTAGATTGCCAGTCTTTTGTGTTATTACGTAGCGTTTGGTATGTTGTAATAAAAGTGGAAATGGAAAAGGTTACTACGGTGGAATGAAAAAATCTTGTTTGCTTACACATTTACTATGTAATGATTCATTTGCAAGGAATGACTCGTTACACCAAAAACTATTATTTTCATTCCGTAGGGGTCCCCTCCTTTTTTTCCATTAATGGAATGAAAATTACATTAAAGTCCATCATTAACTAACCACATTAAATAAATAATTTCCTATCATCAAACCATTTTAGTCTTTTTCTTATCGATTCCATTACGTCTTATCTTACCAACCAAACATGATTAATAACTTAATAAATCATTACATTGCGTCAATATACTGTTTTTATTTGTAGAATGTTGTATTTTTTGTTTTACAGTAGCATGTAAACACGTTTACAGGGCCTAGATACATAATACAAATGGTTGAGAGGTATGAAACTTGAATGTTGTATATGGCACTGTTCCTGTCACGGAAGATTTGTTGCCAAAAACTGAAAACCTTGAGATTAATATTACATAACCATGCTTCATATCTGTTAAACTGTAAGCAAGTTAATAGGAATGAAAAGATAATCATAGACTCGGAGATCGGAGCAGCTAGTAAAATGCTAACAAAGGCTGGTTAAAGTTACACCTATAAGTAATGAAATCGTTATACGATTCCTAAGAAAATATTACGTGCTGTTGTAACATGATACTAAATATGCGGTTTGATGAGTTACCCTCTCCATCCTCAACTCTGAGTTGGTTGCAACCCAGATATACTCGCCTGACATACATGAGATAGTCATTTCCCCTCTAAGAAACATTAGTCTCGCACACAACGAATGTTCAGGTCATTTAACCAAACACTCGATCTCTATATTAAGTCTCTCTGACCTGTATAACAAGACCGTCTGAGGTGGCTCCCTCTGTACATTCCCAGGGCCACTGTTACGAAGTCTAACTTTAGGGTCGAATCCCAGAGACCACCTGCCTTTTTTTAAAAAAATATATATGGTTGTATACTTGTATTAAATCAACAATAAGATTGAGAAAAAATGTACAATGTTTCACTATCCTAATTTCATTAATTGAAAGGGTTGGTAAGAAATAAGAAATAGGAGGGTTGAAAAAATCAAGTTCTGGTTTAACTAATTAATGCATGATTTGTACCTAATGAGATGAAAACTCCAGTTACGACCTGATATCCAACTGTAAACATCAAGTGGTTTGATGTTTGAAGCTATAGCGAGGGTGGTTATTTGATATAAAGAAATATCGAGAAGCCATTTAATACCCTTGAATTATTAGATTAAGAATGGATGCAAAATAGTCGATTCTGTTTGGACTTGGTTGCATATCCATATGGTTCAACCTCGGTTATGTTGTAAAGATGCGTCTGTTTCTTGTATTTTTAGCTCGTCGCTAGTTTGTATAAATAGTATCAATTGGGCCACGAATAGTATCAATTGAGAAGGTGCTGCATGTTTGCATTTTGAAAGACCCAACTAGTACTTCTTTTTACTTGAAGTGTAACTTAATTGCTGATTATGTGTTAAGTTAAAGATGTCATTTGATGAAAATGTTACTACTATTTCTATGCTTTCTTTTTTGTCCCAAGAAAGAGCAACATTGATATATAACTCGGTGAGAAATTTTGTAAAGTACCACTAGTGCCACAGTCTTTGGTGGTCTTATTGGCACGTACCACGGTGAGGTCTTCAACTGAGGCGAAGTCGTAAAAAAGTGGGCGAGGTCTTCAACTTTGGTGAAATTGTAACAAGGTATCACGGTGAAGTCTTCAACTGCGGTGAAGTCATGACAAGGTGGGTGAGGTCTTCGACTGAGGTGAAGTCGTAACAAGTTAGCCGCGGGTAGAAGTGGCAATTGAAGACCCATTGGTTGAACTAGGATCTAGTTTGGTAAATATCTAGCAGAGGATGAGTCTAGTTTAGTCTCCCTACATATGTCTAAGGGTATGTTTGGCAAAAGTAACTGTTGCTGGTGCTGGTGCTGAAGATTATAAAAAGAAATTATTTTTATAAGCTACATGAAGTAACCTTAGTTTTTCAGAGATTATGGAAGATTATTTTTTCTATAATCTCTTATAAGTTCTGTCTGCCAAACAAATATTATTTTTCAAGTAGCTTATTTTTTGAAAAAATAAGCATAATCTCTCCATAATCTCATGTGCGAAACATAGCCTAATTGGGTATTTGTTAGAAAATGAAATTATATAATAATTATCCAACGGGTCTAGCAGTTCAATTTTTTTTTTTTTTTATTATTTTTTTTTTACGTTTCTTCTTCCAGTTTTATATCTTTTACTAAAAAAAATCTTGTCGACCGGAGCATAACCCATCTAGACTCGAACTCATTTAGACCCATATTTCTAGAAAACCCATCTAGACCCGAACTTGTATAAACTCAAACCTATATAAACCAGTGACCTGAATGCAACTCGACCCACCTATTTTGCCACCTTTACCGCAGGGGTATCAATAAGTCAAAGTAAATCTAAACAAAGTACTATATTGAATTTTAGAGGGATAAAATATAGTAGCAATAAAGGTGTTGGGGTAGCCTAAATTCTCAACTAGATATAACAGACAAGGAAGACAAAGCCTTTGCCAATCAAAAGCCTCTTGAATTATCCACCAATTTCGGGTTTTGTAGTATCAATATGCAATAATGTACATATCATGTCAAACATATTTCTAAATATTCTATCTTAAAGTTAATCCAATTATGAATAAACTACTAAAACTAATGTATTTAAAAAATTACTAGTTGCATCTTTTACTTACAATTAGCCTAACAAGTGTCGCTGTTAAAATACAAGTGAACAATGACTTATATATTGATGTGGACCTTTTCATTAGATTTTGTATTGTGTGTCATGCATTCTTACTAGACATTTGTAAAATCATATTGTCACTTGTACTAAATTAGATTTTATTCGTTTAATGGTGTAATTTCCAAAAGTTCACTTATTATATCTTAATTGTCCTAAATAATGTATCCGTTATGGGATAGGGTTTATTTATTTATTTTTTTTAATAGCGATTTTCCAATCGTTTTAGCCGCTAATTCATGGGGTTGAACCCACCGTCACACAGATCAAACTAGGTGAAGCCCTCTCTTTTCAAGAAGTTAGCGTGGCCACTTAAACTTGTTTGCACCTAACATGAATTGAACTTAAAGTGGTTATGGGAAAGGTTATTAAGATCCCTTAAAAGGGTTGGGTTATAATGACCCTCCCTAGTTTTTTATTCCTACCCCCATTATTATTATTTTTTTTGATTTTTTTTTTATTTTTATAATTTTGTTTATGTCAAAAAACTATAAACCTGAAAGTGCGGAACAGAAAATATAAAATTTAATATGTCAAACGTTTAAAACTGTCAGAAATACGGAACAGAAACTGGAAAAAAAACTGTGCTGCACTGTAAATAATGGGTGACAAAGGGGGGACAAAAAGGACACCCTACCTCCATAGGGAGGGTTCTTATAACATCACCCCCCTTAAAATATATTTTGTTCTTTCATGTTTTTTTTTTTTTTTTTTTTTTTTTTTTTTTTTTTTTTTTTTTTTTTTTTTTTTTTTTTTATTATTATTATTATTATTTTTATTTTTATAACCTTTTTTTATTATAAGATCACAAAACTAAAAGTACGAACATACATTATAAAATTTAACAAGTAAAAAGTACTCTGTATTAAACTGACAAAAAATACGAAACATAACCTGATAAAAAATTATGTTCTGCTGTTAACAAGGAAGTTAAAAGAGAATTTTGTGTACTTTTCTATGGGACAAGGGTATTAATAGGGAATGAGATCCTCTCAAGTTGAGAGGATCAACTTGACTCAAGTTGAGACATTATGAGCCATTGGATTTGATCCAATGGCTCAAATTAAAAGAACTTTTGATTTGAACCATTGAATCAAATCCAATGACTCACAATCATGCAACTTGAGTCAAGTTGATCTCTAAACTTGAGAGGATCTTATTCCTATTAATAGTAGTAACCGATATGTTATTGGTACCCCACCCTATTCTGTTTACAATACAATACAAATTTTTATCAGTTTCTGTTTCGTATTTTCTGTTAGTTTAATACTTTTGACTTATTAAAGTTTATATTTTATGTTCGGTACTGTTAGTTTTATAGTTTTTTTTAATGTAAACAAAATTATTAAAAAAANAAAAAGTATTTAAAAAAAGTAATAATAAAATTGTGAAGGATTGCCACTTGTAATTTTGGGCGGGTACATATAACCTTCCCCTGTAAAATATTCACACAATTTACACAATTCTATGTCTATATATATCATCATTAAGTTATGAAAATAAAAATGGCAACGTTCCACATCATGAGACAACAGTTTGGTGATTAGAGGCAAATACTTATTATCTTGTTGACTAACGTTTTTCTGTCATTTGAGAATATAAGGTTGGGTTTAGTGGGTGGTAGACCAGTCGGTCGGTCGCTACTATCGACGCAGCTGCCCCAATTAACCCGAGCACCCTGAGACGCATCGCAGGAAAAGAAACGGAGTTGTGTTGTATGTTTGTATGTGTGAGGTTTTTTATTAAGTGATTTTTTTGAGATATTTTTTTGATTGTATAATCGGTCTTTTTATTATAATAAGTTGGTCATGAAATTGTTTTTTAGAGAAAAAAATGATGTAGTGGTGAGAATGTTGGTCTTTTAGTGGTCACCATTAGAGGTGGTCTAAACTAAAAAAAGTTTATTAATGATGATGTACATTATCAGTTTGAAGTAACGGTTACTAATAAAAATGGTCATTTCTTAAACGATCCTAAATGATATCTTTTCTCAGATGAGCAATAGGTAATTAGTAAGTTTCAATATTCAATTGACTTAGTCAAAAGATCGGGAAAAATGCAACTACATAGTAAAAAAAATGACATATTTATAAGTATCATGCATGATGCATCGTTTTAGATGCAGAGGTTTGAACTAGCCGAGTTGTATGATACTCAAACTCAGTCGAGTACGAGTGAATCATGAGTACCTGAGCTCATTCTCGCCCCTATTTAGATGTGTACAAAGACCTTATCCGAGCTCAATAAGATTTGAGACAGTTTTTGACTAAGTTGTTACCAAACCTGGCATGAACGACTTTATCAAGAAAACGTATCTTTTTAGCATTAAATGGATGTGGACCGTTACACCAAATGAGAAGTATCCCTATTGTATAACCGACTGAAGTTTGGACCATGTACAACAAAATGAAACATATCGATGAATCAATATATTGTCAGGGTTGCTCATATTTAGGTACCATGTTCCGAAAATATGTTAAAAGTGATAAACTCCAATATGTCATGTTTATTGCAATTTCTACCACATATGTTTGCTATTACATATTTGTAAATGAGGCTAACAAAAATTAAAAGATAGATAGTGATACAAGTAGAGCATACTGTGTGTTTTGGTTGGTCGTCATTCGTCAACACATTGTGTCATTATTCTTCGTCATTGCATCGTCTTTCTTAGAGGAGTCCGTGTTTCTTATTAGTGGATAGAATATAAGACTCGAGTCGGGTCTTATATTCTATCCACTAATAGTTCTAACCGTGGATAACTTTTCTATCTCTTTAGTTTTTAGGAGTTTGTGGTTCTAACCGCGGATAACTTTTCAATTTATCATTTTATTAATTTTAAAACGTATGTGTGTGAGTAATATATATTTTTGGCTACGATAAAAACATAAAACACAACAAAGAAAATGTGGCCAGTTGAGTCGCGGGCAAAAGATAGGGCATGTATCATGTATGCATAGATGGTCATAAAAAACGTATTTAGTGGTTTGGTTCGTGATGACTACTCATGTGTAGTTGTCGTCTTAATGTGGTAATCGACTACATTGTTTGTACTCAAACTTTTTTCCATCTATAAAATTCACCGGAGTGTAAAAACCCTTTTTACATAAGCTAATTAATGGTGAAGAAGGAAAAATAACATGGCGATAATTTGTAGTCAGTGGTAGTCGATCGTCAACTACACATAACTCATGCTCTCGAACCAAGTAGCTACTTGGCTCACCTGTACTCCATCCGTTCCAAAGTAAGGGTCTAGTTTGATAGTATCGTACGATGATTTCAGTGTTAATTAATCAAATATCTTCCTTTTGTTGTAAAATAATTTTGAAAATGAACAATTATTTTAAGACAACTATTTTAAGTCGGGTGTATTTTAGTAAAGGTTCCAAGTCTGTATAAACACATGGGACAAAATCAGTAAAAATGACTTTGTAACCTAAAGAAAATGAGTGAAAAAAGAGAAAGGTAAAAAAAGTTTTGAAAAAGTTAGTCACAACTTTTATGCTTTGATGAGAATGGAGACTTTTTCAAGGGAGGGCTGACACTCTTGATCGACTGCATGTACCATTTCTGTGTACAAAGGATCCTCTCCAGTGAATCTCCCTTTTTTGGCTTCATTTTCATTTGTCCAAACATTTATTGAAGGATACCCTTCTTTCCATACTTGGAAATTGGAATATAGTATCATTTTCTCAATACTTTAATACGAGTAATTATTTGAGAAAGGACTATACATTTTCTTCAATCATTTCAAGACCCATAATCTAATGATTTTACACTTTGTAGGTAGTTCATTTGTCATTATAGGCCTTATAGGGTGTTGTTTGGGTACCCTTATACAATAGTAGCACCCTTTAAGCAATGTTTATGAGTTATGTGAACAGAAAAAGACAAGTTTATCGTTTTTTGTTTCGTGTTTTTTGTCTTTTAATATTTTTGAGTTATCAAACTTTATATTTTTTATTCCATACTTTCATTTCTGTAGTTTTATTTAAAAAAATAATATAAAAAATGGTGTTGTTATCTATTTTGGAGGTATGTATAATGTAGGCCTTATATAATTGCTCAAACTTTGTGTAACACCCCGCCTTATAGACCACAATATTGTCCGCTTTGCCCGAGGGATCACGGTTTTGCTTTTGTGGCCCTCATGTGAAGACTTCCCGGCAGGTCACCCAAGCCAGTACTACTCTCACATGAGCACGCTTAATCGTATGAGCGATTAACCGTTAAACCACAAAACGCGTTGTTGTCATATAAGGCGAATGTTAACATATGTCCCAACATCACTCCAAGTCACGGCTAATGTGAGATTTGCCTAGGGTATTACACTTTGTGATTCTTAGAGTTTCAAAATATGTTGTATATGGGGAAAAAATAACATAGCATATTGTAAAACTTTTGTTAAATGGTCATATGTGCATATGACTAATCACTTGGAAGATTATAGGCAAAAGCGACACTTCATATGCAAACCATTTCAAAGAGACATAATTTTATCTGGATAAATCAAACTCTATAATATCAACAATAATTTTGTATTAAGGTTTACTAATGTCTTGTAGAGGGGATAAATCAAACTCTACAATATCAACAATAATTTTGTATTAAGGTTTACTAATGTCTTGTAGAGGCAACAACTTTGAACAAAATTATATATGTTGTTGTGCAATAGTCAATGTTTTGACTTTTGTGATACCCAAATAAGGTGGTATGTTAATTATATGGTCAAGGCTATTAGGCTAAATGGCTAATCAGAAAATTAACAACATTTGACATACAATTTGGTGAAACTTTTGTATAAATATAGAAGCAATCAAGGTGCAAACACTTTATGCATGAAATGCATGATAAATTGAAGATACTCTATTCCTAAGTACACCATGTGTTCAATTCTAAACTTAAAATGAAGGTATACCAAATACAAATGCATACCTAATCCATCTTGCTTTAACATTGTTGGGTCCAATGACTTCCCTTGACCAATCATTGATTTTATAAGAAAAAGGAATAATTGGGTAAATGTCAAAATTGCTCCAAAGTGGTTGATGTGAAAACAACATAAAATATTTATCATACAACTCTTGTTGAAAGGGAGAGATGGAATGGGTCCAATAACTTTATATACTCTTCTTTTTTTATGGCAATTTTTAAATACAACTTATTTGATTATGGGTGGAGTTCAATAAAGATTTCAAAAATTAAATATAAAAATTTTAATTATTTATTTTTCATCGAAACAAGAAAAGCCACTTCTCACTTTCTTTTCTAAAGTTAAAATATTTCACAAATGATAAATCGTTAAGCGACAAAAATGCATAATCGTTACGATAATTTTATTTTATCTTTCAGTAGACAGACATGTTGAATACTTTTGACAAATTCTTTTCGCTTTTTTATGGGTATTAAATTGTATACAATACATGATTTGTGATACGAGTTTTAAAGTTCAACTCAACAAATCACATGTAATTTTACAAATTACATGTGATTCTTTAGGGTGTGAATCTCAACATTAAAAAAAAAAGGAAAAAAAAGAAAAAAAAACTCTATAAAAAAAGTTCGATGAAAGTATATAGAAGTGCTCATCTACGCTCAGTTCTCGAGTTGAAATAGAAGAGGAAAGGAAAAGAAATTGATAGCTTTTTGTGTTCTTGAGTTTTTTTAAAGGGGGGAAAGGGAAGTAGAAAGGAAATAGGGAGGAAGTTTTGTTAAGTAAATCTTCCTCCCACTTTTGGGATGAAAGGGAAAGGAAATGTTGTATAAAGACTAATATACCATTTTTAAAAGATTCGACATTAACAACTAAAGGGCATATATGTAATTTGACCAAGTTATTTTCCTTTTCACCCAACTCAAAAACATGATTATGACTATTTTCCTTTTCTTTTCCTCTATCTCAAGAACATAACAACTAACACTTACTTTTCTTTTTCCCTTTATTTTCCCTTTCCTATTCTTTTCCATTTCCCTTTACTTAAAAATCGAAAATTGAGCGCGATGATCTTATGCTCGACATGATGATGTAATTAGTTTTACCTAGCGATCAACGGATTATGAGATACTTAACTTTTAAAAAAGAGGATGTAAGTGGGTCTTTTTTATCAACTTTTAAAATGAGTCCTTAGGATTTGTCCTATTTAATCTTTGATTTTTTTTTTTAATCTTTATTGAACCAAACTCATTTGATTGTACACAACTTAGACCTTTAAATTGGGTTTATTTCAATGATTGTTTTTAGGGTAAAGAGTTTTTTGAATGAGAAATGCTAGAATCACACAAAATTTATAAAAAAGTTTCCATATAATGATATGCAGCAAAGTGATTTGTTATAAAAGAAAGAGTTATGAATGAAGAGCGTAAATAAGTGGTACAAGTGTCATGCCACATTATTGTGCGTGGATATTTTTTTTTTTGGTAAAGGTTATGTGGTTCTAGAAAACCTTTTTATTGTTGGAGCAAAATAATTCCTTTTTCATATACTTGATCATCATCTAGCCTTTAACGAAATGAAATTTTCTACCATAAGATTGACACATCATTTCCTATATTGTCATTTAACAATCTTCAAATGTCATATAACAATGTTCATCGTTCACTTGACTATATTACGTGTACCTTGAACCGTGGCAATGTCTTCATTTAAGTAATATGAAAAGAGTCGTAATGGGCATTTGGTAACCATAACTCATTGACAGAAAATTAAACAATGGCAATATGTGTTGGGGATGTCTGCCAAAACAAGAGACATTCAATGCAACCTACTTCTCATGTTAACAAGATAATATACCCATTAACATAAGATAAGATGATATATTGATATTATATAAGACAATCGTATCATATTGTTTTATTGCTATGGCAAATTAACAAATACTCTTGTTTAGAAAGGGTAAACAACCCTTTGGCTAGGGGTGGCAATTTCTGACCCGACACGAAACCCGACCTGAAACCGACACGAAAATTAACAGGTTCGGGTTGATTTAAATATATTTCGGGTCGGGTTTGGGTCGACCCATCTAACCCGTTTATTAAACAGGTTAGGTTTGGGTTGGGAATAAATTAAGTGGGTCGACCCGCCAACCCGTTTAAGATTTTTTTCTTAAATTAAAAAATATTTATATTTTATCATACAGGTTAAATGAGTTAAACGGTCGACACGCAAACCCGTTTAACCTTTTTAACTTGTGTAATATGGCAACTTTTATATAAAAATGGGTTAAATGAGTCAACTCGAAACCCGTTTAACCTGTTCAACCTGTGTCACCTATATAACCCGCCAACTCAAGTATATATACGGGTTAAATGGGTTAGGTTCGGGTTATGTGTAAACAGGTTAGGGCTCACATAGCTAACCTGATAATTTAAATGGGTCAGGTTTGGGTTGGGGCTGACATAGCTAACCCGAACCCGACCCGAATTGCCACCCCTACCTTTGGCTGCTCGACGAAGAGCATTAGGTGCTCATGAGCTATATGATTCGTTTTATAGCAAAAAAGTGTTGTCATTTTTAGCATGTCATTTATAACTCAGAACCTATAATTTAAGAACATCCTCCCTCCGTCACTTTAACCCAATAAAGCCAAATTAAAAAAAAAAAAAAAAAAAAAAAAAAAAAAAAAAAAAAAGCCTCTATAACTTGAGCTGGTGGATTTGACGTGAGGAGCTATGGCACGAGGTGGGGTGTGGAGTGGAGCCATAAGGTTGTAACTTGCCTTATTACTTGTGCATAACGAGTTCTCTAATCAGTTTTACATAATACAGACGATATGAGATTCATAAGTCGTGTAACGGTATGATTAAAGAGACACGTGTACATGATTTGAACCAATAAACTCAGCTTTACATTGCATGTCCTACTAGCCTACTATCATATATGTACTAAAGTAACAAGATTAACGATAACTTGATGCATAAGTTCTTACACACATGCATAATGCACTTACACACATGCATAATGCATAATGGTTTCAGACTTTTAGTACTCATAATTAGATACGGTATATGATTGTTGTGGGTAAAAGTTTTATATTAAACCGGGACACGAAAAGAAGAAACTTCTATTGATGGAAAAGAATCTTGATGTGGCAATGTATTAGGTAGTGACAAGGAATGGATGTTGACCTATCAACAATACCAAACTAGTTCAACTTCTAACTATTGGATGTTCTTTGTTTTTGGTCATTAAGATAATATCTAGTTGAAAAGTTGATTAGTGTTTAAGATGTTATACTTAATGCATAAGAAGTTGTACTATCATAAGTCTTATTGACAATTTACAAAGTCAAAAGTTTATTGTCAAAGGGTTTTATCGTTACAAGATGTGATTATTAAACCATCAAAGATAAGAATAGATAAAAGCATTTAAAACTCGTTAAGAAAATATTTTCATTTCATTCGCAATGAGTTTTTGGTTCATATTTATATAGCATTTGACACAGAATAGTACACTAATAAACTACAGTATTTAAAAAGTTTACAATAATAGATGTCCTTTGTGTTAAGTTTTGTTACTTTAAAACTAGAAAGAGATTGTTTTACATAGTTGCAAAGTTTTGAACATGCTTATTAAAAGTGTAGACAACTTTTATAATTTATAGTTGCAAATTAAAGTTTCGAACATGGTTATTAAAAGTGTAGACTTGACTTCTACAATTTACAGTTGCAAAGTCGACTTACAAATACAGTTTTTGTTGACTTTTTTACTTTAATTAAAATGATTTCAAACTTTATACAAAACAAAAAATAAAGTGGTTCTAATAGACGAATTCTTCATCACTTATCAAATATAACTTATGTTTGGAACATTACCGTTGGAGTATTAGCTTCATAAGTCGTGTAACAATATGATTAAAGAGACACGTGTACATGATTTGAACCAATACACTCAGCTTTACATTGCATGTCCTACTAGCCTACTATCATATATGTACTAAAGTAACAAGATTAACGATAACTTGATGCATAAGTTCTTACACACATGCATAATGCACTTACACACATGCATAATGCATAATGGTTTCAGACTTTTAGTACTCATAATTAGATACGGTATATGATTGTTGTGGGTAAAAGTTTTATATTAAACCGGGACACGAAAAGAAGAAACTTCTATTGATGGAAAAGAATCTTGATGTGGCAATGTATTAGGTAGTGACAAGGAATGGATGTTGACCTATCAACAATACCAAACTAGTTCAACTTCTAACTATTGGATGTTCTTTGTTTTGGTCATTAAGATAATATCTAGTTGAAAAGTTGATTAGTGTTTAAGATGTTATACTTAATGCATAAGAAGTTATACTATCATAAGTCTTATTGACAATTTACAAAGTCAAAAGTTTATTGTCAAAGGGTTTTATCGTTACAAGATGTGATTATTAAACCATCAAAGATAAGAATAGATAAAAGCATTTAGAACTCGTTAAAAAAATATTTTCATTTCATTCGCAATGAGTTTTTGGTTCATATTTATATGACATGAAGAGGTTTTGGATCTTTAACCTCTTTACAATTAATAGCATTTGAGTTATGTAAGATAATTATAAAGTTTTAAGAAAATCATGTATAGTGAGTATAAGAATTAATAGTTTGTTTTGACATAGAATAGTACATTAATAAGGGAAAATATTAGCTACAATTGTATTGTAGCCAATTCCCTGCAATATGTGCTACAAATTGTGGGTCCTTGAGTCCTTCTCTGGGTCTTTGACTTCTTCTTGTGAGTCCCTGATTCATTTTCTTATGTATTTTGATGTGATATTGTAGCCAATTGGCTGCAATAATTGTAGCCAAACTATCCCCATTAATAAACTGCAGTATTTAAAAAGTTTACAATAATGGAATGTCCTTTGTGTTAAGTTTTGTTACTTTAAAACTAGAAAGAGATTGTTTTACATAGTTGCAAAGTTTTGAACATGCTTATTAAAAGTGTAGACAACTTTTATAATTTATAGTTGCAAATTAAAGTTTCGAACATGGTTATTAAAAGTGTAGACTTGACTTCTACAATTTACAGTTGCAAAGTCGACTTACAAATACAGTTTTTGTTGACTTTTTTACTTTAATTAAAATGATTTCAAACTTTATACAAAACAAAAAATAAAGTGGTTCTAATAGACGAATTCTTCATCACTTATCAAATATAACTTATGTTTGGAACATTACCGTAGGAGAATTGTCTAACGGAAAAAGGTAGCAAACATATACAAAAAGACCGGCGAAACCATTTGAAGAAACGCCACACTAAAACACTATAGACAAGCGTCTATTGCGAGAGCAACGTATATGTATGAATTTCATAATAAATTTCATACACTTGCTATAAAACCTAGGTTTGTTTACAAGGATAGGCGAGATGAACGACCACCAAAAACCTCCAATTTAATGTTTCAAAATTTAGGCCAATATGTATATAATATTATTTAGTTATATGGATATTGATAAAGGCAAAATTACTTTTTATTAAACATTAATTCTTAAGGTCTTACTTTTAAGATATAAAACAAACAAAAAAAACTAATTATTCATTTGTCTTATATAAAGATAAAACGAATAATAATTTTAACACATATAATTTTCACTTAGAAATACTATTTAGCATTTTGATGTCTTGGTTTTAAATTTCACTAAGCCTCGCAAAACATAAGTTAACCTGTTTATTAAAACGGATTGGCTTGCTTTCACTCAAACCTATTTATTTTCGTGACGCGTTGATGTTAAAAGATTTTCTCTTCCAAAACAAACATTAAAAAACACATCCAAAATAGTCAACAAAGTTATGATCCTATAATCTTGTACAAGTTGTACTAGTTGCAAGTATAGTTGTACCCATTCCACTCACAAAAAGAAAATGGTAAATCTGAAAGTGAAAGAAAACCTTTTAAGCACCCTTCTTTTTCCTGCACAAAAGACCTCCTTTTATGAAAGAAAACCTTGTCTCATTTGCATTCCTTATTGGTTCATAAGCTAAACATTATTTATTTAAAAAAGTAGATTTTTTTCTTTTCTTATATTAACTTAATAATATTACTAGTACTTGCAATATTTCTGATGAGCCCAAAATAACAACCAATAAGAAAACGTAGGCGGTTAGAGAGTGGAATAGGAGTCAGTGATTTCTAGTGGGTTCCTGCCAAAGACATTTCTTAAATTTTATATATAAAAAAAACAAAAAGCAATTAGTTTTAAAAAAATATTTTTTTATTATTCTTGTTTTGTCTTCAAACCCCACATATTATTTTTATATATTTTCTCAAACTTTATTTTATTATTTTTTGTTTTGTCTTCAAACCCCACAAAGAGAAGATGAAACTTGAAAGTAGTTGTGTTGCAAGGACACAAGAGTTTATGTACTAGCTAGACAATATCATTATATCAACTTCAAAACTAGTTTTTTCATATATGATAGATATATCAAAAGTTTCAAAATTATTATTAATCTTGTAACAAGATAATGANAAAAAAAACTAATTATTCATTTGTCTTATATAAAGATAAAACGAATAATAATTTTAACACATATAATTTTCACTTAGAAATACTATTTAGCATTTTGATGTCTTGGTTTTAAATTTCACTAAGCCTCGCAAAACATAAGTTAACCTGTTTATTAAAACGGATTGGCTTGCTTTCACTCAAACCTATTTATTTTCGTGACGCGTTGATGTTAAAAGATTTTCTCTTCCAAAACAAACATTAAAAAACACATCCAAAATAGTCAACAAAGTTATGATCCTATAATCTTGTACAAGTTGTACTAGTTGCAAGTATAGTTGTACCCATTCCACTCACAAAAAGAAAATGGTAAATCTGAAAGTGAAAGAAAACCTTTTAAGCACCCTTCTTTTTCCTGCACAAAAGACCTCCTTTTATGAAAGAAAACCTTGTCTCATTTGCATTCCTTATTGGTTCATAAGCTAAACATTATTTATTTAAAAAAGTAGATTTTTTTCTTTTCTTATATTAACTTAATAATATTACTAGTACTTGCAATATTTCTGATGAGCCCAAAATAACAACCAATAAGAAAACGTAGGCGGTTAGAGAGTGGAATAGGAGTCAGTGATTTCTAGTGGGTTCCTGCCAAAGACATTTCTTAAATTTTATATATAAAAAAAACAAAAAGCAATTAGTTTTAAAAAAATATTTTTTTATTATTCTTGTTTTGTCTTCAAACCCCACATAATATTTTTATATATTTTCTCAAACTTTATTTTATTATTTTTTGTTTTGTCTTCAAACCCCACAAAGAGAAGATGAAACTTGAAAGTAGTTGTGTTGCAAGGACACAAGAGTTTATGTACTAGCTAGACAATATCATTATATCAACTTCAAAACTAGTTTTTTCATATATATGATAGTATATCAAAAGTTTCAAAATTATTATTAGTCTTGTAACAAGATAATGAAACTTTTTATGGTATCTTCATAGAGAAGAAGTATATTGAGAATCAAAAGTTGAAGTGCTTAAAAGAGAGACAGAAAGTATAGAAAGAGAAAGTGTTTTTGAGAATAAGACTAGACTTTTTTTTGGAGGCTATTTTCAGATGTTACCTTGATATGATAGCTTTGATCTTCTTCTTCTTCAACTCATCATCACCATCATCATCTTTTTAGTTTTTCAACACACATAGTTCACCTTCAAAAAGTGTAAGTCTTTTTTGTCTAGTAACTTTTTTTTTGTAGCATGTTTCATCATTATTTATGAGTTATAGTTTAAAAAAGTGTGAGTCTTGTTTTGTTTGTAAAATCTTGTTAAGCACTTTACATGCTTGTTTATGAAAATTTATGACATGGGTTCTTGTTTATTTGCTCAAATTTATAAAACCCTTTGAGATTTTGCTAATATATGAACTAGTACATGTTTATATAAGGATATTTTATGATATGGGTATTTGTTTATATACTTAATTTGATGTTCAGATAACATAATCTTGAATGAAAATGGAGTGAAAGAAGCTTTTTGCATGGCGAGTCATAGAGTTGGAGAGACTGGTTTATCAGACTCAGGACCTTCACATCATCACCATCATTTGCCATACTCTGTTTACCCTGCCTTTAATCCTCCTAACACAGGCTTCATGTAATTTTTTACCATATTTTTTTACAATACAGTACTAAAAATCAAATTTTTTGACATGGGTGTCATGAAAAATTTAAACTTTATGGTCAAAAAGTATAAAATTCTGTTTTTTTCTTGACATTTTTTGTTTTTGTTTTTGTTTTTTTCAGTAGTCAAGAAGGGTCATCTTTTGATTTTGGGGAGCTAGAAGAAGCTATTGCTCTTCAAGGATACAAGATCAATAGTGATGATAACAAATTACGTATGCTTTTAACTTCTCTTTATCTTTTTTACCAAATACACTTCCAAGAACATATACATATATGTAGTACTACTAGTTATGATAAAAAGATGGTTTGAAAGTGTCAAAAAACAAATGGATTAGGTATCAACCTTTTTTGTTTTTACAATTTCTTGAAGATGATCCTAAAAGATATTTGTGTTATTTTTACGATCTAATTGCAGCTTTATACAACACAGTACCAAGACCAGCAGCTACTCTGGACATGTTCCCTTCTTGGCCTATGAGAGTTCATCAAACACCAAGAGTAGTTCTTTTTTACCTTAATAACTTATCTTTGACCATTTCTTTATGCCATTTTTATTTCATTATCATAATTAGTAAAAAGCAATTTCCAACTTCCATGTCTATCAATACAAGTCATACCTTTTTTGGACTAAATCAAACAATTTGATTTTGAGCTATTTCCTATGTCAAAGAGAGAATCTTTGTGACATTTTTGTGATAAGAATCATAAAAGAGAAGTTGTTTTTGGTTGAAATAGTATGAGTTGTAGATACACATCTATGTAAAGTCTATTTTTCTTGTCTTTTTAGTTGATGTTTCATATTTTATCACATACCCATATTCTAAAGTTGGATTTTTAACTCAATTTTGTGATAAAGAACATATTTTTGGGTTGATTTAGTATGATTTTACATACCCATTTAAGTAATTTATTTTTTGCTTGTGTTTTTAGCTCTTTTTTCATAGTGTGTCACATGTCCATCTTCAAAGTTTTGATTTTTAAGCCAATTTTTTTGACTAAAAGAGGCCTTCAAGCAAATTTAAGATAAAATTTCAAATACCATCAAGTAATTTTATGTTTTTTTGTGCCTTGAAAAACAGGGCAGTAATTCGAGTACCGATTCAGGATCAGGAGCAAATGGAGTAAATGTTGCAATTGCAAGTAAACCGGATGCACATTCTCATTCTCATTTAGAACCAGAATCTCCTATGAGCGATAACAGTCGAAAAACTTCTTCAGATCAACAACATCAACAGCAACAACAAGTAGCTATTTTTCGGCAACAACTAGAGCATCTTCAAATACCAGAACAACTTGAGATGGACAGTGAAGGAGGTAGTCCTATAACAGGAGGATCATCACATTCTCAACAAGCTCCAAAACCTTTCTCAGAAAAGGTATCATTTTCGTGTTTATATCGACCCATAACATTACATTTGACCTATTAAACTAGAATATTTTTAGGATATTTCCTTTTTGTCAATTTGATACATTGCTATGTTTTTCATCATAACCTTTCAAAGGTACAACTTTTTTGCCTCCTAATGGCATCTTGTTTGCTTTTTAACATGCATGACACCCTGAAATAATTTTGTAGATAACCCCTGGAAATGAGTATAACTGTAGTCATGTGTCCCAAGTACTCCCAACAAACCATTAATAGATCATCAATAATTATAATATGTCATTGTATTTCAGATATGTTTACCTGACAGAATCTTTTTATCTAAATTTCATCTCTAAAATGCTTCCATTTAATAATAGTAATGACATGTTAATAAAGTTTAGTCACTGGCCCCAAGAACTGTTTTTACATTTTTATCTTTTTATAGTAATGATTACTCAAATCCCTAAAACTACAGTTCAGGGCATTGCTTTTTTGGGGCCCAAATTTAATAACCCAAAAACCAATAAATTTTCTGTTGTTTTCACCTTTTTTTAACATTTAGGCACTTCTATATGGAAATCAGAAAACATCTTCAAAGATAGAAAAATGCCACTTGGATAGGTGTAGTTAGTTAAAAGTTAAGATAAATAGTTGGTGCAATTTTAAAAGCAAAAAAAAGAGTAATTTTGCTCTGTTCTTGGTTTTCATGCAGAGGAAGGGAATTGGTTCATCATCAGACAAACCATTGGATGCCAAGGTTCTTGTAGTTATAACTACTGAAATTTTGAAAAAAATAAGCCAGTGTTGCAAAACTATAAAATTAGACAAATTATACATATATTAACATAGTTTTGATCTTTCTAGTCCTAGCTCTAGCTCCATTTGACATGTCTTGTGTGGTCATATATCGCTTTTTAGGGTGACTAAAGCTGTATGAACTTTTATTTTGGTTACAGACATTAAGGCGCTTAGCTCAAAACAGGGAAGCAGCAAGAAAAAGCAGGCTCAGGAAAAAGGTTTCTTGAATCACAATCAAAATTTTAACAATTTTAATATAGTACATTGTGGAGTAAGTTTAAGTTTTTGGGTTCAAATCTTTGTAGGCATACGTTCAACAACTCGAGTCTAGCAGAATAAGGCTAACTCAACTTGAACAAGATCTTCAACGTGCACGATCACAGGTTTCTTAAAATCTACAACTTGAGTACTCCGTATTATAGTATGCAAGAATTATATTTTTTTTACTGATGATATGGGCTGTATTATATAGGGGCTGTTTATGGGTGGTGGAAGTGCTGGAGGGAACCTTAGTTCTGGTGAGTAAGTCTAGATTTCATAAAAGTTGCAACAGTTTTAATCGCGACTATAATGGGACATGGTCTTGTGTATGTAGGTGCAGCAATATTTGACATGGAATACACAAGATGGCTTGATGATGATCAAAGACATATGGCTGAGTTGCGGAAAGGATTACAATCACATTTGGGGGATGGTGATCTTCGTATCATAGTAGATAACTTTGTTGCACATTATGATGAGATATTTAGGCTGAAGAGCGTAGCTGCTAAAACCGACGTGTTCCACTTGATTACTGGCTTGTGGACTACTCCAGCTGAACGCTGCTTCCTCTGGATGGGCGGCTTTCGTCCATCTGAGCTTATCAAGGTTTCATATTTTCTTTTCAAAACTAAAAGTCTGAATTACAAAGTTTACAAAGTGAAAAAATCGTTAATTGTTTGTCTTATGTGTTAGATGTTGGCGATTCAACTTGACCCGCTTACTGAGCAACAAGTTGTGGGGATTTATAGCCTGCAACAGTCCTCACAACAAGCGGAAGAAGCCTTAACACAAGGTTTAGATCAGCTACATCAGTCATTAGTTGATACCATTGCTAGCGGATCAGTCAATGACGGGGTTCACCATATGGCAGTTGCACTAGGAAAACTTACTAATCTCGAAGGCTTTGTTCGCCAGGTACATAAACAATGTTACATTCCTAAAACCAAAACAATTTCACTTATTTTTATACGTATATTAAAATTAAAATGGCATGTTGACATTTTTAATTTCAAGAAATGTTGCTATCAGCAACAAATTTGAATTATTGGTATGTTTGACATTATATCTATCATTGTTCTAATTCTTTAGTGTTTGATTATTTGACATTTATAACTTTAAATGTTTAACGTTTAGCTAACGTGTTAAATATAGGCCGATAACTTAAGACAACAGACACTTCATCAACTGCATAGGATATTGACAGTTCGACAAGCAGCAAAATGTTTCTTGGTGATTAGCGAGTACTATGGTAGGCTAAGAGCTTTAAGTTCCCTTTGGGCATCTCGGCCGCGCGAGTAAGATCTTCAAACCATTGTTGTTTTTACTAATGTGTAACATATGAGTTGTCGAACTAACTTTGGCTAAATGTTTTTTCTTTTGTAGGCAATTGATGAGTGACGAAAACTCATGTCAAACGACAACGGATTTGCAAATGGTGCAATCTTCACAGATTCATTTTTCAAACTATGGATGATGAAATGAAGTTAAATGGATGTTGATGATTCATATGGGCAATTGGGCATGATCTTTGTTTGTTTAAGCTACTTAATTTCAGAGGATATAATTAAATAGTTAATGAGTTTTTTTCTTTTGATTTTCTTATTTTCTAGTTTAGTTTATTATCCTTCTTCTATTTTAGAAATTAAATATCAAAATATTTAAAACTATTGTGAATGAAAGTCCTCTTGATGAATTATCGATGTGTGTTTAATAATCATGTTTTCCAACCTTTTAACTGACTAATCGTTGTTTGTTTGATCGAAAAATGACGATAAAAACAAACCATGCATAACATGATGATCGACACATGACAAACTGGTCCAACGGAAGTATTTTACATGAGCGAATAGCAAGCATATAAACGAGCATCTAAATAAGATGTCATACTGATATTTACTCGACGCAAACCTTGTTTAGACTCTTTAACTCGTACACGGTACATCTTATATTATCTTAGGATATTATTATCAATGACTGTACGCGTTAACCAGAATAATTATATTTACTTTGATTATACTAATCAATCCGTTTCAAACAAGCAACACCGTACCGTAGCTAAAACTATTCAAGAAAACAAGAACTTTTGACCTTTGATACTAAAAGAATTATGATTAAAAAGTGGCTTAATGATTTATTAATCATAGCTATGAAAAGTGGTTGTTCTTTGGTTTCATGAAGAGGTTATAACAAAAAGATGCATGAATTGGAGACAAGAGAAAGATTACAATAATTTAAGAATAGTATTTGGTTTAAAAGATGGAATAGATGATATCCAACAAGAACACATTTTTAATTACAAAAATCTAGTTGTTGGGGTTGGTTTTTTGTTATCTACCTTCCAAACTTAATGCACATTTATAATTAAGTAAGTATACTATAATTGATATTTAACCAACTTTCAAGAACCAAATTATAATACATATTTGTAACTTTAAATTTATAAGTTACCTTATGAAGGAATATAAATAAGAAATTGCAGAAGAATGTTACAACTTTATAAGTAATCCATATTACACATCATTAATTGTATTACACATCATTAATTGTATTGAGTTTCTGAATAAGTTCAATAACTAGGATATAAACCTTTTCAAGTTTTCTATGCCCTTTTATGAACCTCTCATACTGAATGCTCTAAGTTTTCTTTTGACTAATGTGCTCGAGTTATTATGTTATCACACATTGTTGGTAGTCACTCTTTTAAGAGGAGCATTTAACATTGTTTTTTACATATTGGCTTCGAAGCAACATGAGTGAATCCGACAGTATTGCCGAAATCTTTCACATAAGAGAACACAGTTTTTTTAGAAAATTGTTGACAATGACTAATGTAATAATACAAGTAGCTGTTTATATTTTAAAACAATATAAGACTTAAACATATTAAGTTAAGGCCTCGATGTTAATTTACTTTGATAGTTTGATTCTGTTATGAAACAAACAAACAAACAAGTACATAGCTTATAAGCTGTCAAAATAGCAGTAAGGTAGACCAGTCTAGCGGGCAAAAACAGATGTATTTTCATTGTTATTTCAGAACACGTCAAGTATTATCTATTACACTCTTGAAATTTATCACTAATGTCTGGTTTGTGCTTGAGTTGTCTACACAATTTAGTAATCATGATACCGAAGGGTGTTCAAAATATCTACCAAAGCAAAACTGTACAAACCCAAAATAGCCGTTAAACACACTCAGGTTGATATTAAAAAATTACACTTGATTTATTTTTTATGGGGTAATTCCGTAACTGGATCGGGCAACTTTTGTCAAGTCACTTTTTAGATTCTTTTTTTTTGCTTTCTTAAACTGGATCGGGCAACTTCAAGATTGAGCAGCTAGATAAGATTGTGACATTTGTCTAATTTTTTAATATTAAAGGACAAAATTCAGAATGTATTTGTAAGATATGTGTAAGTATTTGTAAGGTATGTGTAAGGTATTTTAAGGTTTATTTTTGGGCAACTAGAACATTTCTGAGCGACTTGTATTGGGCAACTTTTTTTTTTTTAACCAATTTTAACAATCTTATCTTATATATAATATAAACTTAGGTTGTCTTATAAATGCAAAATACCCCTAATAAATGTTTCAAGAGTTAATTATTCCAAATATGCCCTTCAAGTGTGATTTCAACAAATGTAGTTTGTACGGTACAATATGTTTTGCATGAGAAATCGTGCACAAAAGTTTGTACGGTACAACATGTTTCACGCATCTCTAAATCTCAAAGAATACAAACCAAAAATGTCATGAATGCATAAATTAAACACACCAATTAGTGGTTAGTCTTTTTACCTTCCCGTCCATGAATTACAAATATTTTATCAACTATATAATGTGTCAAAAATCACACACAACAAACCACAACTTCCTCCACACCGCGTGCACATTGGGCTACAACTTATAATGGTGGTAAAGTAAGCATCATATCGTCTTACTTATTAATCATATTGATTTATATTATTTTATGTAAATTTCACGTGTGTTTTGTGTGTGTAACAATGTAGGACATAAAGATGGTGCTTAGGAGGTTTGGTAGTAACATCATCTTCTCTAATGGTTTAAGAGATCCTACACATCGTTGTCTTATCAATTAAGTGGAACATGCACGAACATTTTTACTTTGATTAACTGTATTTAAGTTACTAACGATCAACTATATCTAATTGTTTTTTGTAGCACGTCAAGAAGCATTAAAGAAAGAGATCGAGAAGTTACAAAAATTGTATCAAGAACAAAACATGCAAAAGGCCAATGAACAACAACGACAAAGAAAACAACAACAACAACAAGAACAACGTCACGGCCACCGTTGGGATGAATACTTAGCATTCATATTAATAGTACGTTACAAATTAAACATGCAATATTTTACTTCATGTAATACCGATGAACGGGCTAATACTATTGATTCGTTAGCAAGTAAGTTTATTGAAAATAATGTGACGGGCGTTGGCAGTCGACACGTGATCACATGGGGCGGGATGGATCTAGTGCGGGAACACCGCCGCCGGTACCACCATCACGCACGGGATGCTTTACCCACGTGAAACTTTCACGCACGGGATAGAGAAGAAATTTAACGTTGGAGCTTGAACGTTGGATAGTAACGGCTCTTTTTTTTTTGGAAGTTTATATATTCCTTTTTATATTTTTTATTTTTTTCGATTTAAGTGTGAGTATTTACGTGTGCGCAGGTTTATAAATGAAGAAGATGATATTTACAGAATGTTATTTCTATTATGCGGGCTTGAAGTGGGCTTGAGAGTAACCAACTGCTCAAAATAAGTTGTTTTTATTTATTTATTTATTTATTTATTTATTTATTATTATTTTTTTTAATTTAAACCTTGTTTTATATAAAAAAACGTTATTTAAATATTATTTGAATAATNTTTTTTTTTAATGGAATTTTTAAAAAAATGAAGTAAGTGAAAGGATGTAGTGAGTGATCGGATGCCAACAATGGGTGAGTTATGGAAAAAGTGGGTGAATGATGTGGCATAAGGAGATTAGTTGAGAGTGAGTGATTGGATTTTGGGTTTTGGGTGAGTGATGGGTTGCCAACCCCCTTAGTATCTAAAAACTAAAATTAACCCGTGCAACTTTTTATTTTTTTTATTTTTTTTTATTTTTTTTTTAAATCCAATTTCACTGTCACATCTGTGATTTCATCTAAACTTAAGTGTTATTTTCGAGCATCATTTTATGCCAAGTCCAAACCACCAAAACCACATGGATAAAGAGTACATTCTTAATCATGTTGACTCATAATTTTATCCATTATTCTTTTTACTTGCCTATTACCCGGTCCATTAAAAGTCATTTTGTAAACCAAAAGTGTTTTTTTCCTTCTTTTCATGACATCTTCATTTAAAATACCAAATTGTCCTCTTTTTATCACTTTTTTCTATTTGTCATATGACTTAGAATCAAAAGCTTGTCCTTTTTTATTCTTAGACCTAATATCTCAATTTACAATGCAAAGTTATCTCTTTTGAGTTTTGATATTCATCCCTTAGTGAATTAAATCTCTATTAACCACTTCAGGTTCTTTTATTTCCATCTCTAATTGTGTGCTATGATCTCCGTTACTATTTTGATTCAAATATTATGAATCTCTTTCTTCAACAAAACTTGAAAATCATCAACATTTTAATATCATATTAACAATTGTAGCCAGCAACCAACTCTTCAAAGGTCAATATCAAAACTACAATTTATGTCTGTACCTACAACCAGCCTCAATGATGTTGAGATCTTCAACAAATGAACCATCCAAAAACATCTTGAAAAACGAAAAAAGAAAAAAATCAAAACTTCGCATAAAAAATCTCTAAAAGTCACGTTATTTGACTCGATGTAATTTTGCCCTATAACAAATCCGATGTTGTGGTTTTCAAGCTACAAATAAGTTTTAAAGTTAATGGCAATATTGCACATATTACCACTTCCATCAGAAACAACATGACATTATGAAACTAAAACATGAAATCCATATTTCAACACAAAACTTTATAAAATCAACAGATTACTTCAATATCTAAATTAATTATTGTAACATAATAGATGTTTAATCTCCTTTCCATATCATCACATTATATCCTGAAACAAAAAAAGGGAATTGATAAACTCCTACAAACATCAACCCTTTTTCACTTCTTGTAACCCATTAACCAATTCGATCAAATAGTCAATCATTACAACTTGAATATGAACAATGTATAAGAATAGATTTGGACAAACTAATCATAAACGTATAATAACTGAATCGAAAAAAAAAAAAAAAAAAAAAAAAAAAAAAAAAAAAAAAAAAAAAAAAAAAAAAAAAAAAAAAAAAAAAAAAAAAAAAAAAAAAAAAAAAAAAAACATTGCTTACCAATTAGTAAAATCCCCAATTCTTTTCATACGGTTCTTTTTCTAGGGTTCTTGCATGTTGACAGCATAGAAATCACTAACAACATAGAAATCACCCGCGTCCAATTGGGGTTTATGATTGATTGTAGGAACCAATACCTTAAATATAATTTCGTATCTTAATTTTGGCTGTGTATTTGAATTTGGCAAATTACTTGTTTAGGTGTAACTTATGTGAGAATATTGAAATGGTCAAAGCGTATTTTAGAAGTTGCGATCCTTTGCAAAGTAAAAAAAAATAAAAAGGCTAGAAAGCCACTCACAATGTGACAAGTGTCCACCACCCACTCTCTCCCTTTTTTATTATTAAATTCGGTTAGGGGGTATAATGGTCCTTTAACTCGTTTTTCTAATTCCACCACAAATTTCAAACGTAAATAACGCTCAAACGACAAACTTTTATGTAAAACCGATTTCACCATAATTTTTAGAATTTAATTCTCTTTAATTTGGTATGCATTATAATATATGAATCGAAACTTTTTTTTCTTAACATTTTAAGTAGGTGTTAATTTTCTTGAAAATTTTAGCATTTTCGGCTCTAATTTTGTCTAATTTAAAGGCCGAATTTTGCAAAACTTAAAACACGAAAGTTGTAGCTTCTTGGCCATTCTTTACCCAGAAATTTGAATCACTCAAATCCGATATGATATGAGTGAGATATCGCGCGTTAAAGATGACGTCTTAGTCATATTTAGTGCACACAAAGTGTTTGATAAAATGACTAAAAGAAATTTTTCATATAAAAATACATTTAAATGCACTAATTGGTCAAGGTATTTTCAGTTTACCAAAACTATCAGTTTGTTTTATTAAATAGAATTGATGAACTCAAACATTTGATCAAATTGATGAACCTGAAAAAATTGATAAACCTGAAAAGAACTGTGATCAATTTGACGAACCCAAACATTTTATCAAATTTGATGAACCTGAAATTGATGAACCTGAAAAAATTGATTAACCTGAAATTTGATAAACCTGAATAAATTGATTATTGATGAACCCAAACATTTGATCAAATTTGATCAACCTAAAATTGATGAATCTGAAAAAATTGATGAACCAAAGTAACTGATGAACAAAATATTTTTCTATTCATCAGTTAAAAAAAAAAAAAAAAAAAAAAAAAAAAAACTTTTTGAATCTTACATTAATAAAATGACTAAAGGTGCATTGTTGTAAAAATATTAGTGCATTTAACTCGATTTTAAAACAAAAACTCTAAGCTAGACATTTCATCGGACACGTTGTGTGCAACAAATATGACTAAAATACTATCTTTAACGTGCAATATCTCACTCATATCATTTCGGATTTGAGTGATTCAAATTTCTGTGTAAAGAGTGAACGAAAATCTATAACTTTCATGTTTTAATTTTTTCACGATTTGGAATTTATGAGGGTAAAAAGTAGGGACGAAAATGCAAAAAAAAATCAAGACCCATTTTATATGTAAAAAAAAAGTTTCGAAATTTTTAACAAAATTTATACCAAATTAAAGAGGATTAAATTTTAAAAATTACGGTGAAATCGGTTTTTTTTAAAGCTTGTCGTTTAAAATATATGTGCGTTTGAAAATTGAGGTGGAAAAGCAAAAAACGGGTTAATTTACAATTTTGCCCATAGACGAAGTTTTTTAATAAAATAAGTGATGAGACACTTGTCAAACAATGAGTGGTTTTCTACACTTTGTAAAATTGTTTACTTTTTAATTGATCGGCTACCTTTAGAAGTTTGGAGGTGGGCTTTAAGAATGAACAACTCAAGTAGAGAAATAGATGTGTTGTACCTTCCTTACTCAGGCACCAATCACATAAGAGCGCTGGGTGTAGTAACGAACCACCCTTCGCCGTGCATATGTGGCACCCTCGCCGAGTTCGCCGTCCCTCGCCGCTGTACCGGCCCCTCGCCACAGCTCGCCGTTTGGGAACTCTTCGTCTGCACGACGAGGTTTATGATCTGACAAAAAGTGGAAAAGTGTACGTTGGGCAGCAAAATCAAATGAATATAAACGGTTTTTACATTTTTCAAAATATAGCCATTTCCTTTTTTGATATGTTCTTGAATTGGTTTGAATTTAGGAGATGAGTTTTAGATGTGTTCTTGAAGTTAGTAGGTGACTGGTGAGAGAAGATGGTGAGGTTGGTAGGTGACACAAAGTTTAAGCTACTTTGGTGTTTGTTAGTCAAACGAGAGGGAGAATTTAACCTTATCCTTTTTAACGGGCTCATTGTTTATCCAAGTCTATAGAAGTGGGCTTAAGTCAAAGATGCAACACAAAGAATATTGATAACATAGTGATAACCTGATAATATATATATATATATATATATATATATATATATATATATATATATATATATATATATATATATATATATATATATATATATATATATATATATATATATATATATATATTTTGTTTTAGATACTAAGTTATTTGGTAATTTAAAAAAAATGTTATTTGTATTATTAGAATGAAATGAATTTAGTTTATTTAATGAAATGAATAAAAAAAATAAAGGTGTAAGTGGTGGGGCCCAAATAAAGAAGTTGAGGTTAGTTGTTGGTGAGGAGGGGGTTAGTTGTGAAGAGGTGTTGGGGTGATGTGGTACCAGTGGGGCCCAAACGAAGAGCTTGAGCTCTTCACTACGCCTAGTGCTCTAAGGAACACGTCATAGAATTAAATACAATTCGTGGTTCATACTTGTAGTGTGTGTAGTGTTTTAGTTGACCATTTCTCACACTCAACTTTTCACTTTGACTATAGAGCCTTTATAAGGGGGTTGGCAATGGGTGCGGGGAGGCACGACACGGGGGGTTTCCTCTGCGGGAACACCGCCGCCGGTCCCCTGTTACCGCACGGTGGGTGTGTTTTGCGGGGAACTTTACCGCACGGAGAGAACCAAAAAAGTGAACGTTGGAGATTGAATTTTTTGACCGTTGGGGATTAAACGGATAGNTCTAGATCAAAAGTGAATGTTACCATAAAAAAAAAAACCAACTGCACAACAAAAAAAAATTTAACGAGCAAAAAAAAACTTCACCGCATCCCCAAAAAATTCTACCGATTCAAAAAAACTATATGGAGCATAAAAGAATTGGTTCGACTTTATTGTTAGATGAGCCGTTCGAGTGGTCTAACGATAGTAGTCTCGATGTTTTTGCTGCCGCGATTGACGAAGATGAAGAAGGTACGGCTGGGTCGACGCGAAAATCAGTAAAACGCAATCGGGTCAATGCTTCACAAAGATTGCATCGTGATTATTTTTGTGAAAATCCGAAATTCAATGGTCAATTTTTTGAAGATAGGTATCGTATGCCTAAAAGTTTATTTTTAAAAATCACGCAAGCTATTGAGGCTAGATTCGAGTATTTTCAGGAAGGTTATGATGCTAGAATGAAAAAAAGTTTCACAGCCATACAAAAATGTTTGTCTGCCATTAAACAACTCGCAACCGATGCACCACCGTATGAGTTTGACGAATATTTAGAAATGGCACAAAGAACTTCACGTGAATGCCTTCAATTTTTTTGTGAGGCTATTATTCAGATATACGGGCGAGATTACCTACGTAGGCCAACAAGTCATGATTTTGCATGTTTGTACGAAGCACACGAAGCTCGACATCACATTCCGGGTATGATCGGTTGCCTAGATTGCACACACTTCGTTTGGAGGAATTGTACAAACGAATTGAGGGGTCAATATAAAAGGGGTGATCATCAATACCCCACGATTATGATGGAGGCAGTGGCGTCTCAAGATTTGTGGATATGGCACGCGTTCTTTAGACCGCCGGGTTCAAACAATGATGTAAATGTTGTGATGCAATCTCCGCTATTCCTCACCGAACGTAATGGTACGGCACCTAAGTGCCCATTTTTTGTGAATGGCCATATGTACAATCGTGGCTACTATCTAACCGATGGCATATATCCTGCATGGTCTACTTTTGTTAAAGNGGATATGGCACGCGTTCTTTAGACCGCCGGGTTCAAACAATGATGTAAATGTTGTGATGCAATCTCCGCTATTCCTCACCGAACGTAATGGTACGGCACCTAAGTGCCCATTTTTTGTGAATGGCCATATGTACAATCGTGGCTACTATCTAACCGATGGCATATATCCTGCATGGTCTACTTTTGTTAAAGCGTTCAAATATCCAACTGATCCGAAAGAGAAAAAGTTCAAGAAAGTACAAGAGTCGGCTCGAAAGGATGTTGAACGGGCATTTGGTGTTCTCAAGGGTAAATGGGGTATACTGAATCGACCCTTACGGCCACACACGGTAGAAAGAATTAGAAAACTAGTGTATACGTGTGTGATATTGCACAACATGATTATACATGATGCCGGTAACGCAATCTCGCCAATTCATATTCGGGATCCTCCGAACCAACCGGTGTTTGACGAAGCAGCCTTAGCCAAGATTGGAGATGAGGATACACATTTTCGTGTCCGATTTGATCTTATGGAGCATATTCACGCTCAACAATTACCATACCTCGAGGGGGACGATGAAGACGATGAAAATAAGGTTTTTAGTATTATGTAATGGTATTTTATGTTTTTTAATAATATTATGTAATGTTTATTTAATTTTAATGAAATTTTAGTTTTTTAATAAATTTTAATAGAATTTAAAAAAGAAAAAAAAAAAAGTGAGTGAAGGGTGAGTGGTGTGTTGCCAACAAAAAATTAGTGAGTGAAGGAAAAAGTGAGAGAATGATGTGGCATAAGGGGATTGGTTGTAAGTGAGTGAAGGGATTTGGGGTGAGGGGTGTGTTGCCAACCCCTAAGTAGTTTAGATAAAAAAAAAACAATAATTTCAGCACAATTTATTCAAAATCGGTGCTCAAGATTTCAAACATTACTCCTTCAAACATGACATCTCCTGCCACCTAGATTTCATGCATTCACTATTGTTCTCGACCCCCCACCCCCCCTTTTTCTTTGAAAGACATATATATATATATATATAAAACCACAACACCAACGACCCTAAATCTTACATTACATGTTGACCATAGTGAACAAACTGAATCTAAAACTACAACACCAACGACCCTAAATCTTACAAGTACATTGTGATATAACAAAAACATAACTATGTTTGTAATGAAAGTTAAAGGGGCGTTTGGTTTAAGTGTAAAAATACCCATTTTGGGTTGCTAACGGGTCAAATGAATATGGAAACGGTTTATTTTGTTATGTTAATGATTTCTAGAAAGTTTCGTTAATTGTCAAGTCTCGGATGTTAGTTTTTCGGAATTAGAACTATTATAGTTTTCTTTATAAAAATCTGCAGAAGGCATATGGCTATATGAAATTTCAGCATATGGGCATATGACTGCCTCAGAGATTTTGTATAAAGATATATGACCAGCATATGGCCATATGGTATTTTCAACATATGGCTATATGCTTATCTCAGAAACTTTAATATGGGCATATGACCATAGTATATGGCCATATGGGATTTTTAGTATATGGCCATATGCTTACCTCAGAATCTTTAAAAGGAGCTTATGGCCAGGATATGGCCATATGGTATTTTAGTATATGGTCATATGCTTTTGTTATTGTATAAATGGGATTTTTATATTTTTGTCGATGTTCGAAAAATCATATCTTTTAATCCGTAAGTCGATACGGGTCGCGCCACCCGTCGTTTTGAAGGTAATTGAGTCTACTTTCATTTAAAAATAGTCTCATGTCCTGAATGTGTATAGATTTTTGTCAGTTTTCCAAAGAGTGACAGCATGTCCATAAAAGTCTAGCGTTTCCGCGTATAAAGTTTTATTTTTTTTTGGTCTAAGCGTGCCAATTGCATGAAGAAATAGATTATGTTGAGAATTACATGGAGAGTGATCTTTTTAGTGTAAAACCACTTGACGACGAGGAGCAACAGAATTGGCATAATTATTAGAGGGGAAGGTACCGTGAGATGCAAAATCTCCTCATTTGGGGCACACGGGTGCCACATCACTATACCACCTCTTCACAACTAACCCCTTCCTCACTCATAACTAACATCAACTTACTCATTTGGGGCCCATCACTTACAACTTTATTTTTTATTCATTTCATTAAATAAAATAAATTCATTTCACTAATAATTAAAAATAATACAACATACTAATTTTATTCCATCAAAAATAAAAAACATACGGTACGAAAAAAAAACATACGATTCTAAAAAAAAATTACACCACATACTACTAATACGATACGAAAAAAATACACCAAATTNTCATTTGGGGCCCATCACTTACAACTTTATTTTTTATTCATTTCATTAAATAAAATAAATTCATTTCACTAATAATTAAAAATAATACAACATACTAATTTTATTCCATCAAAAATAAAAAACATACGGTACGAAAAAAAAACATACGATTCTAAAAAAAAATTACACCACATACTACTAATACGATACGAAAAAAATACACCAAATTATAACGAAACTAATTATTCGCATTCTGCTGTTGGAATTGTTCCCATTGATGTCGTTGCCAAACATGCTCGATTAGACATCGTTGAAGCTTTTTGTGTGTGTTTTTATCGTGTAGCTCTTTTCTTTCTCTTCTTTGCACTGCGCAACGTTCAATCCACGTCTGTTGCATATTTGGTGTCGGAGGAATATACATTTCGGCAGCTTCGGATATCGCATATTTTTGATCTTTCAAGATCATGTTATGCATTATGATGCACGAATACATGATTCTCCGTAACTTGCCCACAGTAAATTGGCGTGCCGGTTGCGCAATAATACGCCAACGTCCTTGGAGGACACCAAAAGCTCTTTCGATATCTTTTTGGGCACTTTCTTGTTTCGCTTTCCATACTGCGTTTTTTTGGTTGCTTGCAACTGTAAAGGATTTCGTAAACGCTGCCCACTCTGGGTAAATTCCGTCAGCTAGATAATACCCATGCTTAAATTTTCTTCCGTATACTTCAAACGGAACAACATCACCGATGCCATCAATCAGGTCGTCGAATAACGGAGAATTATATAAAATGGTAAGATCGTTATTCGCACCTGCCACACCAAAAAATGCATGTCAAATCCACAAATCATACGACGCAACAACTTAAAGCATTATAGTTGGATACTTTTTATCACCTCTGTGAAATTGCCCTTGCCATTCTTTCGGGCAATTCTTCCATTCCCAGTGCATACAATCGATGCTTCCCAACATCCGGTATCTTATNACGGAGAATTATATAAAATGGTAAGATCGTTATTCGCACCTGCCACACCAAAAAATGCATGTCAAATCCACAAATCATACGACGCAACAACTTAAAGCATTATAGTTGGATACTTTTTATCACCTCTGTGAAATTGCCCTTGCCATTCTTTCGGGCAATTCTTCCATTCCCAGTGCATACAATCGATGCTTCCCAACATCCGGTATCTTATGAACCATGTTATGTGCGTGGTATAAGTTGCGAGTGTCATCCTCGGTTGGTTTCTTAAAAACTCCCTAGCATACAACTGGATTATGCACATAGTAAAAAAATCTAGACAATCACGTGCACAGTGTTCGCCTATTTGTAAATACTCATCTAATGCATCACCATGAATCCCGTAAGCCAATTGGCGTAGTGCACATGTGCATTTCATAATCACACTAAAACTCATTACACCCTTAGCATCACGTCGTTGTCTAAAGAAATCAAAATGCCCAGGAAGAGGATGATGATTTTCAATATACGCTTCAATACCTTGGACTATTTCTAAGAATAGTTTACGGCTCATACGAAAACGACGTCGAAAATTTTCTTCCGTATATTTTTGTTGATCACCAAAATAGTCGCCCAGTAGACGTGATTCAACAAGTTCACGTTCAACGGGGATGTATCTACGGCGTTTTGAAAGACCGGCTTCTTGGTTTTGCAACGCTTGTTCGTTCTCAAATTCTTGGATAATCATCTCTAGCTCCGTTATCTCCTCAAAGTCGCTAACACTTGAATAAGATGAATCGCTCATGTTTCTTGATTATTATATGTGTAAGTGTTTGAAATATATGTTGTGTAGTGAGAAAATTATGTGTAAAATGAGTTGGTATTTATAGAATGTGTAAGGTTTTTTTTTTTTTTTTTTTTTTAAAAAAAAAGGGAAAAAAAATAGCCGTTTATATTAAACGGTAAAATTACCGTTTGAAATTAAATACCATTTCGTAAACAATTCACTTTTTGCACCATATTTGTCAGTAAACTCCCTCGTCGTGCAGACGAGGAGGACTCCACTGGCGAGCTGTGGCGAAGGACCCCCGGTGTGGTGAAGAGGTGTGGCGAGCCAAATTGCCTAGCCACGTTGGACTGGCAAGATCCCACGAGGAACGACACCTTCCACTCTTAAGATTTCATTGAGAAACAAGAGGACTTTGACCGGATATGATTGAATATTATGAAGATGGATGCATGACTTCTTTATGACCGAAACAAGATCTAAGATCTAGACCACGATCTTAAGCATGACCAAACGACTAGACCTGAACAACTTTACACACAACAGCCACGACCTAAAAAGCGAGAAACAAGACTAAAACATGAACCAAGACTCTTATACTGGTGGAGATCAGAAACATAAATCGAAACCCATGACCCTTACACACTTGTAAACCAAGATCTAGACCCTTACGCACCCTTACCCGAACCAAAACCAAAGACTGGCATAAACCCATGACCCTTACACCAATCAACACCATTATCCAAAACCAATGCCACAAAAACCGTCCTCAAAACCACAACCCAACAACGACCCTCACATTCTTGCAAGAAAGTAACCCGAAAATGTAGCAAACAAAAGACCAATAGAGAGGGAGGTGGAAGAAATATACGTTAGAGAGTTGTGGGAAGGTGGCCTCCCGACCGCCACCCAAAGCTGACGGCCGGAACGGTAGCTAGTGGCGGATGCTGTTTAGCATTTCCCCTCTAAGAAAAGTCAATTTGGGGCTTTTATGAAACTTGGTAGTAATGCACTAAGGAAAGTTAACTTGGGGCTTATATGAAACTTGTCAAAATTTATTATCGACCGTTTTGTGTTGAGGTTAAATTATTGTACTTGAGAGTTTTGTAGGTGAATTAGCGATGATAGTGCCTCCGGAACTAACTGCTAATGTTGTTGACCAGCTTAGGTGTATCAAATTATAATGCAAGAAAAACTATAACCCTTTAAATCTGTTGCATAAAACAATTGTATATACTTGTATGCCTTTATGCTTCACATAAGGTACTGGGATGCTGTTTGGAGGGATTCAAGTAGTACTTCTTGAGCTAAAATTTTAGAATAACTTTTGGCTACATTTTAAGTTCTATAAGGGATTAGTACATTCTACTTATATTGTTAAATAGCATTGTTATTGATGTTCTCATTTTGAAATTTGAGTATTAGATTGGTTACTTTATCTAAAATGTCAGAAAGTAAGCTACCTTGTGTTATAGTTTTGAAATTGTAATCCAACTCTTTCAAAATTTCTCCATGTTAGACTAAGCACTTTGGAGTTCAGACATTTTTGTGGGTTGGTGTGACAATCTTTATGGGATGATGAGTTAACAGAAGATTACATTTCTTGGCAAGGCAGATGAAGCGGTTATCGTCCTTTTCTATTTGTATTCATATATTCAGATTTTTATTATTATTATTATTATTATTATTTTGGGTGAAAACTTGTTGAAACTGCATATAAAATATATTAGGGACAATATGTATTGATAAACAACTTACAAGTCTTGAGGTCAGTAACTAGTAGCGAAATCTAAATTTGCATTCATTTCTAATAAATAGAAGTGCATAGATAAAAAGTTAACACAAATGCAAAGTAGTGTTACCAGCAACAAGATGAAAAGTGTTTGTGACAACTGACAAGCAGGTACCTGTTGTATATAATTCAATCTTCTATCAAGACATCATCCATATTAAGCCTTTTGCACATTGTCTCAAAATAATCGATACATGCTTCGTATGCGCCATTGAGCCGACGGGATGCATGAAACTGTAGACCCAATGCATAAACCTGTTGTTCCAATGTATCAGCACGATGAGTCAATGGAAGAATCCGTAGGTCCAAAGCATCGGCCCTTTGTAGAAATAAACCAGCTTGGGGTCCCTCTACACCAATCTGACATCTCAATAATTCATCCCGCCGTTTCCTTAGAAAGCGCAACCGATCGACTGCATCCTTTGCACGTCTAACCACATGAAAACGCTGGTTTGAAGTAAAGTGTGCCAATCGCGTAGCAACAGTCGTCCGTCGCGATATATATTTCTTCAATGCCTCATATCCCTTTTTGGTGAATGGAAATTGTCTAGTAGTAGTAGTGGACGATGATGATGACTTCTGCATTATTAAACTTGAAACGGTAAATTTGACAGAAAAATATGTGCCATTTTGAAAAGGTAGATTTAAAATTTACTTAATTTACAACTGCACATGTTTAAAACTCTCGAGTCTACTTTGGACAAAAAATAGGAAGGAAATAAAAGATTAGGTACCTTCTGCTCAGCAATGGAAAGGCGACTTGCTTGTAGAGGTCTGACATCCTCCAATGTGCATAAGTTGTTGCATTGAGGACACTGATAAAAGTTTATTACAGTAATAAAGTTAAGAGAAAAAGTAAGTAAAATAAGTACGGAGTATATAAAAAGAACTGTTAAATTTTAGTTAGAGTTGGACAATGGACAAACCCACCTTCCTAGAGGAACTTTTAGCTTCTTGTTGAAGCCATTTGTTTATACATGACCTTCCGTATATATGCCCACAGGGAAGAGAACTGCAATTAGAGTCAAAAGAGTAAATTTAATATTCACTATACTAAACATGCTGAACAAGAAAACTGAAGTCCTTACAGAAGCTGTAAACAAAGTGAACGAACATAAACAAAGCTTGTTTGTTCGTTTAAGTTTGATTGAACAAAGGAATGAACATGAACATGGTAAATGAACAGATTTTCTTGTTCGTCTTCCTTCATAAGGAAAATGAGCTTATTCGTGTTCATTATGTTCATTCATTTTTTAACAGGCATAACTGAACACATGTGGGCACTAAATCGCCTAGACAGCTTAGAGGGGCTACTCTGCATAATAAACCTCCCATATACACTATGCTCATCTATCCTAATTCTAATTCTCTATGCATTCCTATCACAGATCATGTCCTTGACATGAGAAGCTCCTTTAGGTCAAGCTCGGGTCTATCCTCCCGCCTAAGACTGGGTGTAATAGAGGAGAGCACCACGCGTGCAATCCACCTACCACACGTGAACACTAAAACACCACCACCTTATTTAAGCGTCCACCCCCACCCCTTTTTGTGAGATGTTGGTGGTGCATACCACCAACTCAACTTGTTATTGTTTGTTTTTGTGTGTGTTTGCGCGTAAATTGTGGGGTATATTTGTATTTAAGTTGGTTATGTTTGGGTGGTGAAAGCTGATGTGCCGCTCAGTTAGCGGTGGTGGTGATGTTCCTTTGAGAGATGCTAGTACTCTCCTAACATAGAAAATAGAAATCGTGTTTTCTAAAATTTAAACTCTTATGCGGAGATTCAAATTCCTAACAACTCGAAAGTGTTTCCTGCAAACTAAAAGCAAACTAAGCTTATGTTTTTTCTTTCTTGCAGCTACTTTCAAGGTAATTGAAACACATACTAATACTAGAAAATAATAAGAAAACATAAGGCTAGCCACTAAGGGCCGGATGAAATTCGATCGTATGCATGGTCGACCGATTCGAAATCGGTTGTCCCCTTTGTGGGAATTCGGTCGCCTGAGCTCCAATGGAAGAATCGGTTGCCCTCCCGACCGAATTAAGGGAGAAAACTCATGCATGATCCTTTTTTTTTGGGGGGTTCACGAGTGTGGGGAGAGAGGTGAAAATGGGTTGAAGAGAGAGAAAGTTGAGGTGGCAGCCGGAATGATGATGCAAATTGGGTCACGACTGTGTCTAGCCAGAGAGAGAGAGAGAGAGAGAGAGAGAGAGAGAGAGAGAGAGATGTACCAAAGTTGATGGCGTCCATAATTAGTCCAAGGTTCATAGCAAATTGAGCAAAAATCGGAAACTTGACAACAAGTATCATTATCTCTCTTACTCTTCTTTTTAATTTCACATTCAAACAAGGACTCATTTTCATCATCATTATTAATAGACTTAGAAACATGGAAAACTTGACAACTATCCCTCTTCCTCTTGTTGTTATTCTGCAACAAGGACTCCTTTTGACCATCACTATTATTAGACTTAGTAGATTCAGATTTAATTTTATAACGCATGATAGCATCATCATTAATAATCACAACCCCTTTCAACAAACCACCATCAATCCAATTAACAGCCACTGGTGACTTGATCTCATCCAATTTCTCGTATTCTTCCTCCTCCTCCTCATTTTCAGATTCAAATTCAAATTCAAATTGCTGCTCCTTTATTCCCGCCTCCATTGATTAATTTATAAGTTATCACAGTATAATTTACCAAACCACCCGCAAATAATATTATCGACTCAAATAATAATAGGATTGATTTATGTTAGACAGAGAGAGAGGGGCTCGGCTTCATCTTTATAGACAACAAACCGACAAAACGTAAGACCCCAAACCCAGTTTGGTTTGGTTTTTTAATGAAAAATTCATAGTTACCTTAAAAATACAATAAGAATTGGGCTGGGCTGGTCTGGCCTGAGCAAAATGTTTTGGATTTAAAGTCATGCTTTTTTGGGTCCTAATTAGGGGCGAGAAAAAAACCGAATGAACCGAATAAACCAAAAATCGAAACCGAATCAAACCGAACTAATAACCGAACCGAATTTGCTAAAACCGAACTGAACCGAACTACTAATTCGGTTATCGATTTGGATACGAGTTTGGTAGTCTGAACCGAAAACTGAACCGAAAACCGAATTCAAATAAATAAATAAATAAATAAATATATATATATATATATATATATATATATATATATATATATATATATATATATATATATATATATATATATATATATTTTATATATTTATAAATATATACAAATACTTTTAAAATGTTATCTTAATATAAAAAAAAAACACTTTTTATGCTTCAAATAATTTTTTTTTGCTAAATATCCACGTAATTATCGTTTTTTTTAAATAAATAGTGAAATTCGGGTTATTTGGTTCAACCCAAGAACCGAACCGGACTAGAATTCAACCGTACCGAACTGAAAACCGAATTTGAATTTGGTTCGGTTTGCTTTTTGGGTTAACCTAAAAAAATATTTAACCGAATTAACCGAACCAAATTAACTGAACAAACCGATAACCAAACCGATCAACACCCCTAGTCCTAATTGGTTACCCCACCCCACCTAAAATTAATTCATATTTACGAACAAATACATTCCACCAAAACCCGGTTAGATCTGACACACTCGTGCCGAGTGGACGGCGTCGACCCTGGTTTTTGGCGTCAAAGTGCTCATAGTCCAGCATAACTTTTGAAGTTTTGTATGTGTCATGGAGATTGTTTGAATGTAGATCCTTAGATATGATGATAATATATATAGGGAATGATGAAAATATTATATGTATCAACTAAAACAGGAAGAGACGACCGGTAAATATATATTTTCTTCTTTCCCTTTCTAATTCTTTCCAAGAGAGAGAGAGAGAGAGATAGAGAAGAAAAAAAATCTTACATAGTCTCACACCCTCTCAAATGAGAGGGATTCGTCTAATTATACATAGAGACGGCCTTTGTGGGCTTAGGCTTGGTTTGGATTTGGATTAGACCAAAGCTTATACAATATTAGCTTAATCTAGTCCCTAAGCCCATCATTTAATCTATACTTATCTATTACAAGGTTACAAGGTTCTTAAATGATAAATGACTATCACTTTCTATAAATGACCATCACTTCTTAAGCATAAACATTGTTAACAATCTCCCCTAAAGGGTGATCATTTATAAATAATGCCTCTTATGTCTTTGAACTTAGATCTTGAATTCTTCAGCTCTTGGTACTATTTTTTGAACCTTGTTTTGTTGTAGCACACTTGAACAATGTTAACAAAACCCGGTTAGATCCCAACACACTCGTACCGAGTGGACGGTGTCGACCCTGTTTTCCGGCATCAAAGTGCTCGTAGTCCGGCGTGACTTTTGAAGTTTTGTATGTGTCATATGAAGATTGTTTGAATGGCCCCTGATGACGTATAGTCTATACCGGGTCACGGACCCGCTCGGTAAACAATACTGATGCGATAGCCCACAATGCATGGGCCGTAATGCATGTGAATACGTAGCTCTGGCCCACGAGGCCCAAAAGCCCAATACGTATTTATGGAACGGATTGATGATATCTTCTAAACTAGGAGGATATTTACCAAATATCCGATATAGGCGGACACGCCTTGGAGTAAGGAACAAGTAACCCTTATCGGTTACACGCCTATAAATAGAGGGGACCCTCATTTTCATATTCAAATTCAAATTCAAATTCAAATTGCTGCTCCTTTATTCCCGCCTCCATTGATTAATTAATAAGTTATTACAGTATAATTTATCAAACCACCCGCAAATAATATTATCGATTCAAATAATAATAGGATTGATTTATGTTAGACAGAGAGAGAGGCTCGGCTTCATCTTTATAGACAACAAACCGACAAAACGTAAGACCCGAAACCCAGTTTGGTTTTTTAATGAAAAATTCATAGTTTCCTTAAAAATACACTAGACGAGTACCCGTGCATAGTTACGGGATTTTATAGCGATAGATAGTTTATTGATAAAAAAAGTTTATAGATTATAAACGAAAAACAATAAAAGTTTTAAGATTTGAGAATTAAACATAATGTTTTGAAACCCGGTTCGACCCGGGTGATTCAACCGGTTGAACAGTTCTGGTTGAAAAATAGGTCGATTTAAACCGGGTCAACTTGCTAGGTTGGGTCGAAAACGGGTCAAATTAAACTGGGTCAACCCGTCGGGTTTGAAGCGTCCCGGGTCAGCCTGGTTTGTGTTTTAATTGGTTGTGTTTAATTTGATAGATATGTTTTTAATTGGTTGTACAAAGTGAATAAATCATTGTACTTTTAAGTAATGGATAATTGGATCGACCCGGGTGGTTCAACCGGTTGAACCGTTCCGGTCGAAAAATGGGTCAATTTAAACCGGGTCAACTTGCTAGGTTGGGTCGAAAATTGGTCAAATTAAACTGGGTCAACCCATTGGGTTTGAAGCGTCCCGGTTTGTGTTTTAATTGGTTGTATTTAATTTAATAGATATGTTTTTTAACTGGTTGTACAATGTGAATAAATCATTGTAATTTTAAGTAATGAGGTGTTTTAATAAAAGTATTAATTACATTTAACTTTTCTCTCTCATTTAACCATTCTTGAAAATTCAATATTTCTTGAAAATTTCACATTTCAAGTTTGACCATTTTTCCATTATAGGTAGTATAGATAAGAATTGGGCTGGGCTGGGCTGGTCTGGCCTGAGCAAAATGTTTTGGATTTAAAGTCATGCTTTTTTGGGTCCTAATTAGGGGCGAGAAAAAAACCGAATGAACCGAATAAACCAAAAATCGAAACCGAACCAAACCGAACTAATAACCGAACCGAATTTGCTAAAACCGAACCGAACCGAACTACTAATTCGGTTATCGATTTGGATATGGGTTTGGTAGTCTGAACCGAAAAACGAATTCAAATATATATATATATATATATATATATATATATATATATATATATATATATATATATATATATATATATATATATATATTATATATTTATAAATATATACAAATACTTTTAAAATGTTATCTTAATATAAAAAAAATACTTTTTATGCTTCAAATAATTTTTTTTTGCTAAATATCTACGTAATTATCGTTTTTTTTAAATAAATAGTGAAATTCGGGTTATTTGGTTCAACCCAAGAACCGAACCGGACTAGAATTCAACCGAACCGAACTGAAAACCGAATTTGAATTTGGTTCGGTTTGGTTTTTGGGTTGACCTAAAAAAAATTTTTAACCGAATTAACCGAACCAAACTAACTGAACAAACCGATAACCAAACCGATCAACACCCCTAGTCCTAATTGGTTACCCCACCCCACCTAAAATTAATTCATATTTACGAACAAATACATTCCACCAAAACCCGGCTAGATCCAACACACTCTTGCTGAGTGGACGGCGTCGACCCTGGTTTTTAGCGTCAAAGTGCTCATAGTCCAACATAACTTTTGAAGTTTTGTATGTGTCATGGAGATTGTTTGAATGTAGATCCTTAGATATGATGATAATATATATAGGGAATGATGAAAATATTATATGTATCAACTGAAACAGGAAGAGACGACCGGCAAATATATATTTTCTTCTTTCCCTTTCTAATTCTTTCCAAGAGAGAGAGAGAGAGAGATAGAGAAAAAAAAATCTTACATAGTCTCACACCCTCTCAAAGGAGAGGGATTCGTCTAATTATACATAGAGATGGCCTTTGTGGGCTTAGGCTTGGTTTGGATTTGGATTAGACCAAAGCTTATACAATATTAGCTTAATCTAGTCCCTAAGCCCATCATTTAATCTATACTTATCTATTACAAGGTAACAAGGTTCTTAAATGATAAATGACTATCACTTTCTATAAATGACCATCACTTCTTAAGCATAAACATTGTTAACAATCTCCCCTAAAGGGTGATCATTTATAAATGATGCCTCTTATGCCTTTGAACTTAGATCTTGAATTCTTCAGCTCTTGGTACTATTTTTTGAACCTTGTTTTGTTGTAGCAGACTTGAACAATGTTAACAAAACCCGGTTAGATCCCAACTAGGAATGGCAAAAAAATCCGTACCCGACGGGGACCCGATCCCCAAACCCGATTTGACTGGGGAATCCCCGAGTTGACCGGGGAATGGGGATGGGGATGGGGAATCCCCGTATTATGAAACCGGGGATGGGGCGGGGATGGGGATAGCATAAATCACCGACCCCGAACTTTTTAACATACAAATATGTATAAATTTTATGTATATTAATACTAAATGTACTTGTATATGTATATTTTACAAAATATTGATAAGTATTATACTTGAAATATATTTTTATGCAATGTTGCAAAAATCGTGAATCGGTACTGAGGCGGTCCATGGCCGATTAGCGATTTTTAACCGATTAATCGGCCGATTTTCTTGACTCGGCCGATTAATCGGCCGATTACCTTGTAAATCTCTCCATGGTCCATGGCCGATTAGCGATTAATCGCCGATTAATCGGTCGATTCGGCCGATTTTTGCAACACTGTTTTTATGTATATGTGACATTTAATGAATCAAAATCATCAAATATTTTAAAATGTTAAGCACTAACTACGTATTAGCCAACCAATATTTTATCCGAATACACTCATTCGATGCACTCTATTTTTATATTATATGTGATATTTCAACATACACAATTTAAAGTTGAATGTCATTTTAATTAATCCAACTATATACAATGTACGCTTTTTAAGATATTTTATAGGTCAATTCTTTATATTTTCGATTTGTTATGTAATTTTTATGTTTAATTCATAAGGGCCAAAAATCCCCGAACCACGTGGGGATCCCCGATCTCCATTGGGGACGGGGATGGGGATGCAAAATGATTCCCCGATGGGGATGGAGGCGGGGATGGGGATGAAAGTGAGAAACGGGGATGGGGATGGTAAATATGATCCCCGAAATTCCCCGCCCCGTTGCCATCCCTAATCCCAACACACTCGTACCGAGTGGACGGCGTCGACCCTGTTTTCCGGCGTGAAAGTGGTCGTAGTCCGGCGTGACTTTTGAAGTTTTGTATGTGTCATATGAAGATTGTTTGAATGACCCCTACTTTTACTTGTTTTATAACAGTTTTGGGGTGAGAATACATGCTCGTTTTTAACTAAACTAAATGCTTGTCTATTTGGATCCGTGAATTGTTTACTTAAAACTTACTGTTTGGCTGAAATACTTGATTGGTTACTTGAATGCATTGTTTATTTTTTACTTATTTTTACTTAGGTGGGGTGAGGTAACGAATTAGGACCCAAAAAAGCATGACTTTAAATCCAAAACATTTTGCTCAGGCCAGCCCAGCCCAGCCCAGCCCAATTCTTATTGTATTTTTAAGGTAACTATGAATTTTTCATTAAAAAACCAAACTGGGTTCGTTCGGTTCTTACGTTTTGTCGGTTTGTTGTCTATAAAGATGAAGCCGAGCCTCTCTCTCTCTGTCTAACATAAATCAATCCTATTATTATTTGAACCGATAATATTATTTGCGGGGTGGTTTGGTAAATTATACTGTAATAACTTATTAATTAATCAATGAAGGCGGGAATAAAGGAGCAGCAATTTGAATTTGAATTTGAATTTGAATCTGAAAATGAGGAGGAGGAAGAATACGAGAAACTGGATGAGATCAAGTCACCAGTGTATGCTAATTGGTTTAAACGTGGCTTTTTGAGAGGGATTTTGATTATCGACGATGATGCTCTCATGCTTTATGACTCTTGTAAATCTAAATCTAAATCCAAGTCAAATGTTGATGATTACAAGAAAAAAAGGAAGAGGAATGATTTTGATACTAATAATAATAATAATAATAATAATAATAATAATAATAATAATAATAATAATAATAATAATAGCGAAATTTACCATGTTTGCCCAATTTGCTTTCTACCTTGGTCTACTGATGGAATTCATCATCAACTTTGGTATATCCTTCTCTCTATCTTTGTCTTTACTTATTTCATACTACTATTACCATCTGTTTTTTTTTGTTGTGTGTGTGTGTGTGTGTTTTTATATTTCCAGCATTGACTTTTTGAAGATTCTTTGTCCATGTGAAATGTTACAAATATCCTCCACTTCAATATTATTGACACAGTCATGAAACTCCGCCATATCAGTAGTTATTGTAGAACCACCATTAGAATGCTCATATGGGCGGGCTTAAAGTAACATTCAGATCCCCTGCAATTCCCCAAGGCCTTCATTGACATACTTACTACTCCTATCCAATTCTTTCCACAACTCTCTCCTTTCCAATCCTTCATTGGCAGCATAGACAAAGGTATAGAATACTGATCAGCACTTATAACACAGAATAAGGATTGGCTTGTTCTGTTAAGGACTTGAATACTGACCTCTGTATACATCCATTCCCAACCTTGAAAGACTTTATCAACCTTGTTCCAAAATAGCACATATCTTCAACCTCTCACTAGCAATCAAATTCTCAACTTCCCTTTGTTTATCAGAAGTATTCAGCCCTCTTATGTTCCATACCATCTAAACCTCTACAGCTCTACTTCATTTCTCTCCCGTAGTTTTAGCTATACCAGTATTATCACTAATCACATCTTCACTTGTAGTAGCATCCCTCCCTTCACTAGTTTCTTTACTAACACTTACAGGCTTACGGCACTCTGTTCATTGTAGTAATTTTGCATATCTCTTGTCCATTTTGCTGATTCAGGTGGTGTAGGTTGTAGTCTCTTCTTTAAAAATTGATCCACAGTCCTCCTATCTTTCAAAACTCTTAAGATCTTGGTCATCATCATCTGGCAAGGAATTTAATGCAGAGTACTTATTAGCAGTTTTGCTAAATTCTTCCACCTCCTTTTCATTCAAGTTCCATGCCTTTTTACTACCAGATGGTCCAGCTTTTCGATTGTTTCTATTTTCCCCAGTATTTTGCTTCTTCCTATATTCTTGTTGCTTATAAGTAGGCTGTGTAAAATTTCAGTTAACTCCAGTTTGTTTAGGCTTTAGATACTCTTTATCGTGGTTTTTTAAAATGCTTATTTACTCCGTTTCCTAAGCAGTTATTTTGACTTAAAACACTTTTAACTCCTTATCAACCAACTTAGCTTATTATTGGTATAACAAGCAGTTCTCCTTATAGTGTTTGGAATTGCTTTTATACGATCTAAAATGATGCAATCAGCTGACAACCACTCAGTTAATTAAGCAATCAAAACACACCCCTAACCATTGTTTCTTTTCTGGAAATTAAAGTGTCACTATGACCTGTTTCTCTTTTCTTCATTATCATTCATTCATGCATGTCCTACATCTCATCCGGAAGTCAGAATCACATTTGTGTGGAACAAGGATGTCATTTTTCATCCTCATTATATTCAGTCCAATGAATATTAGATTTACTTTTTTGAATGTGATTGCAGTTCTCTTCCTTGTGAGCATATATACGGAAGGTCGTGTATAAACAAATTGCTTCAACAAGAAGATCGAAGTTCCTTTGGGAAGGTTGGTTTGTCCATTGTCCAAATAATGATAACAAATTTAATTAATTAATTAATTTATTATTATTATTATTATTATTTTATTTATTTATTTTTTAAATCTAATTGATTAATAATTTTTTTTATCAGTGCCCTCAATGCAACAACAACTGCACATCAGACGACCTGAGACCTCTTTATGGAACTGGCCTTTCCATTGCTAAGCACAAGGTGATTAATCTTCGTTATTTTACTCTTTTTGTCCGAAAACTAGTGTCCATATTTTCTCGTTAGCTAGGCTTTAATGAGGTCGTTTAGGCTTTTACTGATAAGATGGCACAGTCTTAGATTTTTGCAATCATAAACCGATTAAATTTCAGATTTAACTATTTAAAAGGAACATAATTTCTCTTTAATGCAGAAGGCATCATCATATCCTACTACTGCTACTAGACACTTTGGATACACCAAAAAGGGTTACAAGGCATTCAAGAAATACGTATTGCAATGACAATCTGTTGCTTTGCGATTGGAGAATGTTGCCTCGAACCGGCACGCTGATCTGTTGAAACGTGCAAAGGATGCAACAGATCAATTGTGTATTCTAGAGAAACAGCGAGATGAACTATTGAAATGTCAAACTGGTGCTGAGGGACTGCAAGCTGATGTCTTGCAACAACGCCTCAAAGCATTGGAACGGCAGGAATCTCCATTGGCTCTCCGGGCTGATGCATTGGAACAACGGGCTTATGCAATGGGTCTACATGTTCGTGCATTCACTCGCCTGAGTGATGGATACACATCATGTATTGATTATTATGAGAGAATGTGCAAAAGGCATAAATTGGATGCGATTATGGTATAAGGCTGAATTTTATAAACAACAGCTAACTACTTGTCGCAAACACTTTTTTGCATCTTCTTTCTAGTAGCCCTATCCTGTATTCTATTTATTGTACTCCTTAATATTTTATCTATTCCCGCATGTGAGCTGTTTAGCTTTGCTAGATGAGCGGGTTAAAACAAGTACGGGTTAACCCAAAAACACTAAAGTATTGTCTATTTAAAATAGATAAACAATTCTTATGCTAATTAAAGATGATTCATTTGTGTAACATCTTTTCAACAAGCTTAAACTAGTCAAGCTCGCTTTATTTTCTAGCTAAAAAGTTAAAGTTGTTGATGTGCAACGGCTAAAGAAATCGCACTATTTTCTTTTTGAGGAAAACATAATTTTGCATAGCAGTTATCGTTATGCTGGATGCTACGTACTGATCAACTTGAGTATTAATGTTGCCACCTCATATTAAAACAACGTCTTTTTCGCATTGATTGAAAGTGATTGCGTTCACCTTAGAAGTTTAATACATGGGTTTGGCCGCGATAAACATGTGCATATATTAATGTTGTCAATGCCACATTATATTCTCTCCGTCACCCAAAACAAATAATAGTCCAGTAATTGTGGATTCCGGCACCGTCAAGACTCCATTATATTCTCGATTGCGGAGTCTAGTCTGCAACTAAGTACATGAAATGTTTACTCCACAAAAAACTTTCATTTGTTGTGCTATCTATAGTTGCGGTCGACCATTTTAAACATAAAGCTACTACATTGTATCATGGCGTTGAAGGTCAACAAATAGTTGAATATGTATGAAAAAAAAGAAAAAGAAAATAAAAAAGATCATCAGGGGCATATTGGTCAAACCGTCTTTATTTTCCGTGTGAGAAGTAAAGGGAGCCGTGTGCATGTCACTGCCCAAAAAAAAACTATGTATCATTACATTAAAAAACCAAACTGGGTTCGGTTGTTTAGAACTTTAGATACTTACCTTGTTATGTTTTGTCTTTTGTCGGTTTGTTGTCTATAAAAAAAAGATGAAGCCGAGCCTCTCTAACCTTAAATCAATCTATTATTATTATTATTATTTGAATCGATAATAATAATAATATCTGTATTTGTATTTGACTATTTGCGGGAGGTTTGATAAATTATACTGTAACTTATTAATAAATGGAGGAAGAGTTATCTTTGGCGGGAATAAAGGAACAACAGTTTAAATTTGAATTTGAATCTGAAGAAGAAGATGATGATGAAGAAAAAGATTATGAAAAATTGGAGGAGATGAAGTCACCAGTGGCTGTTAATTGGATTGAAGGTGGTTTGGTGAAAGGGATTGTGATTATTGATGATGATGCTCTCTTGCTTTTTGATTCTACATCTAAGTCTAACTTTGATTATGTCTCTAAAACTAAGCCTAAGTATGATAATGCTCACAAGGTGTCCTTGTTAAAGAATAACAAGAAGAGGAAGATCACGGAAATGAAGAATTGTTGTGAAGTTTTCGATGTTTCTAAGTCTAATAATGTTGTTGATGTCAATGATGATGATCAAAAGGAGTCCTTGCCGAAAAATAAGAAGATGAAGAGGGATAATGACAATCATACTTGTTGTGAAGCTTTCGATGTTTGCCCGATTTGCTATGAACCTTGGTCTAGTTATGGACTTCATCAACTTTGGTACATCTCTCTATCTTATACTCTTGATTATGATTATCATTCCTTTGTGTTTTCTTATTGATTTCATATTAGCTTAGGGTGCGATTTTGAGTTTTCTATCCCTTGTTTTGTAGGGGATTTTTTTTTCCCACAAACGAGCTAAAAATCCAAAAAAACGCGATTCGAATTTTCTATGTTAGGAGAGTGGAATCTTTCAAAGTTGACAGTTCGAGGAGTTAGGGTGGAAAACTTTGGTGGGAGGATAGACCAAAGCTTGACGGTTTGATGGACATTATCTCTGATATGAACGCGTGCAGAATTTGAATTAGTATTGATGAGCAGAGTGTGTAGGTGGTTCACTGGCAAAGTGGCCCCTCTAGTTTGTCTAGGCGATTTACTGCCCGCATGTGTTCTTAATTACGCTTGTTTGCCTATGCCTATATAGCTTCCATGCCTATGCCAATGCCTATATGTGCGATTACTGCTTATGCGCTTTTATACACATGCCTATATATACTCTTATTAAAAATCTTGTTTTTATCGTTATATGCTTCCATGCTTATGCCAATGCCTATATGTGCCATTACTGCTTATGCTTTTTATACATATGCCTATATATGCTCTTACTAAAATTCTTGTTTTTATCGTTGTATGCTTATAGCCCATATTCTTACTCTCTGGGTTGGCAGTGGTTGTGGCACCACACTCCTATCTCTCACTCCCAACCAATCCCCTTATGCCACATCATTCACATCACTCACCCATCACTCACCCTTATTTTTGTTGGCATCCGATCACTCACCCATCACTCACTTCCTTTATGCCTCCAACGGTCAAAAAGTACTTTGCAACGTTCGAAAAAAAATTTCTTCCCGTGCGTGAAAGTTTCACGTGAGTGATCCATCCCGTGCATGATCAGGGTGCAGGCGGCGGTGTTCCCGCACATGATCCATCCCTTGTGGTGCCTTCACGCTACCACTGCCAACCCCCTTATACACAAACACACTCTTGCCGGAGGTTTACATCCTACCCTCGGGTAAGGGTATGACTATCTGCATCCTACCTCCCACATACCCCGTTCTGTAGGGACTGGTTTATTGTTGGTGGTAAGAAAGGAATCTGGATAACAAAGGAAATGAGAACATAAAATAATTTGTTTTTTTAATCTTCTTTGATAGGCTAGGAAAGAATATTTGGAGCATTTTAAAGGGAAAAAAATCAATCTGAACGTGATTTCCGTCTTCTTTGTATTGGAAGTGTTTGAGTAAAAGAACTTATATTTATGTTTTCCAACTGCTTATCTGCCAATTTAGCTTATTATATTTTTAACAAGCAGTTCTCGTTATAGTGTTTGGGATTGCTTATATATATCTGATATAAGACAATGCTGACAACTATTCAATTAGTTAAGCAATCTAAAGTATTCAATTAGTTAAGCAATCTAAAGTCTAAACACACCCGCAAACCAGTGCTGTTTTTGTTATTAGTAATTTTTTCTTTTGAAAGGAAATATTTAAAAACTATGCCACCTATGTCACTCATAATATCTCACATATGTCTACACCGAGATTTGAACCCAAAACCTCTTGGTTGATGGGCCACCTACATACCCTTTTTTTAAATTATGATATGCCATTTGTACGACCAACTTCTGTTTTCTTCATAGTTATCAATTCTTGTCATTTATTTCATTCGGAAGGCAAAATCACATTTGTGTATAGTGCTGTAAACGAAGCGTGAACCTTTCGTTTATTGATTAACTGAACAGGCATGAACAACATTTGATATTCCCTTATCTAAATGAAGAAACGCGGACATAAGTCTCGTTATGTGTATGAACGTCTAGACATTTGTTCGTTTATGTTCATTTATGCATGTTTGTGGTCGGATTAGTAAAACGGTGATACTTATACATACAAACAGACACAAAACAAAACGAATATTATGTATATTTCGAATACTTTATGCTTGTTCGTTTACGTTCGCTCATTTATGCCGGTTTAGCTTTTTAATGAACACGAACAAGGAAATACGTTAGTTAACAGGTTTGTGTTTGTTCAGTTGTTCAATTGAACTTAAAGGAATGAACAAGCTTTGTTCTTGTTTGTTCGCTTCGTTTACAGATGCAGTAAGGCCTTTAAATTTCTTCTTCACCATGTTTAGTTCTAAGTGAAGATACATTTACACATTTGACTTTCTTTTTGTGATTGCAGTTCTCTTCCTTGTGGGCATATATACGGATGGTTATGCATACAAAAATGGCTTCAACGAGACGCTCAAAGTTCCTCCAGGAAGGTGGGTTTGTCCATTGTCCAGGTCCAATTATAATAATGAATATTATAGTTAAAATGTATTATACTTGCTTTTTCTCTTAATTAATCAATAACTTTTATCAGTGTCCTCAATGCAACACCTTATGCACATTGGAGGATGTCAGAATGCTACTCACTAGTCGTCTTTCCATTGCTAAGCACAAGGTAATCAATCTTCTTTTGATGTTTTACTATTTTTGTTCTAAAGGGAGACATAGAGTTTTAGATATGTCATATATGCAGTTGTAAACTAGATCAATTTTCAAATTTACCTTTTAATAGGCACATAATTGTATGTCAAATTTACCGTTTTAAGTTCAATAATGCAGAAGGCATCATCATCAGATACTACTAGTACTACTAGACAGTTTCCATTCACAAAAAAGGGCTATAAGGCATTGAAGAAGTATGTATGGCAACGTACTTCTGTTGCTATGCGATTGGGGAGTGTTTCTTCGAACCAGCGTGCTTATGTGGCTAGACGTGCAAAGGATGCAATGGATCGGGTGTGTTTTATAACAAAACGTCGAGATGAATTATTGAAAAGTCGGACTGGTGCAGAGGTACCGCAAGCTGATGCATTTCTACAAAGGGCTGATGCATTGGATCAACAGATTCCTCCATTGGCTCGCCACATTGAAGCATTGACACAACGGGTTCATGCATTGGGGCAACAACATTCTGCAATCTGTCGTTTGCGTGACGGATACGTAGCATGCGTCGATTATTTTGAGCAAATGTGCAAATGATTTAATATGGATGCCGTCTTATTCGAAGAATGAGTTATATTCAACAGCTATCCATTTGTCACAAACACTTTTCGTTGTTACGCTGGGAAATTACAAAAATTACAAATCATATTAACTTGCTAAAACCTTGAATGAAACTTGAAATTGCATTGACAATACAAATGATGAAAACTACATCTGAACTTTGAACCCATGACACATCTTAATGTTTATTTACCCGTTTAGTTGGAGATTTGAAAAACCTTTATGTATTTACCTGTTTAGTTGGAGTTATATTTTCCTATTTTAAAAATGATAAGAAGATTACTTCAAATTGTGACGGTGGCGGCGACGGTGGGCGGTGGAGGATGACACGAGAGATTAGGACTAGATTTTTTTTTTTTTTTTTTTTTTTTAAAAAAAAAA
>LBNU01038360.1:330083-348073 GCA_014162995.1 Artemisia annua | reverse complement strand
AAAAAAAAAAAACACTTCAAGCTCAAAAAAATGTTATGTTATACTAGAACAGAGTTTTAATGTTTTTTTTGTATATAAATACATGAAAATTATATATAGTTTTGTGAATTTGATTTTCGGTTCGGTTAGGTCTTCATTTTGCGAAAACTATATCCAAACTGAAAATCGAATATCTAATTATATTTGGTTTGGTTATAGATTTGGTTCAGTTTTTTTGGTTTGGTTCGGTTTGGTTTCGGTCCCTGTGGCTGTGGGTATTACCCGTTTTGTGAACACCCTTTGTTTGATACAAAAGTAGGTGTTTTCTGATGTTAATATTTGGGCTTAGTTCGAATACTTTTTGCGTGGGTAAATGAAAAAGCCAATTTGAATTTCAACACATATAAAGGCCCAGCCTGGTAAACCCAATAAGCAAGTACTATAAATATAAACCACATTACTCAAACTTTAAAAACGAAATCGAGTTTGCATGGTTTTTGTCGGTTGCCTCCTGACTTTCCTTGTATATATATAAAGAGATTCAGACGTAAACTAATCTAACATTAGATTATCATTGTTGAGTCGATTCTGTATTTATAGTTTGTTGGTTTGAGTATTACTCTTAACTCTTATCGTAATGGATGATAAGTTATCGATAGTTGCAATAAACGAAGAAGAGCAACATTTGGAATCTGAAGATGAAGAAGAAGATTATAAGCAATTGGATGGGATGACGTCACCCTTGGCTGTTAATTGGATTAAACGTGGTTTGCTGAAAGGGGTTTTGCTGATTGATGATGATGCTTTGATGCTTTATGATTCTAGAATTAAGTCTGAGAATGTTGCTAAGTCTAGTAACATTGTTGGTGGGGTTGATGATAATGATGATGAAAAGGAGTCCTTGTTGAAGAATAAGAATAAGAGGAAGAGGGATAGTGACAGTCATCATACTTGTTGTGAAGTTTTCGATGTTTGCCCGATTTGCTTTCAACCTTGGTCTAGTGATGGAGTTCATCAAATTTGGTACATCCCATTTATATATGTTTTACACTTGATTTTGATTTGTGTTTTCTTATTTTATACTATTAGCATTTGTTTGGATTGCCTTTAAGTACAAATGGATGAGATTTTCCCATATCTTGGTTTCTTAGAAAGGCGACTCTTTGACTCAGGTTATGCATCTTAACCGGGGCATCCTCGTGACCGTTTCCGACATTTTCTTTTGCCACCACCAAAGATGTATTTAGTTGGAGGATCTCTAATTTTGTAGGAATTTGGAGGGGTTTTTCTTTACAAAATAGTTGAATATTTAGAAAACGCTATGTTGTATATTCAGTGGCGGAGCTAGAAAAAAAATCTTGAGAGGGCCGAAACAATTTTTTTTCCGGAAGAACATTAGATAGGAGGGCCGAGATGATGAAAAAAATAATAATAATAATAACACATGAAATCGCGAAAAAATACACTAACGGACTTAGGCATAAGGGTGCCGGGACCCTTCCCGGTCCCTTAGTAGCTCCGCTATAATTGTTTGGTTAAGCTTAATGCATTTTGACGATACAACAGCATAATAAGTACCTCAAATAAGCTTTTTCTATTCAACATCTCCTAACCATTTCTTATCGTGTTTTGATCATGATGGTTATTTACTCCAAATTGAAGCAGTAGTTTTTACGCAAACACTTCTAACTCCTCATCGACCAACTTATTTCTATAACTAGTAGTTCTCTTTAGGGTGGTGACAGTCATGCCTCCGAAAAAAACCATACCTCCCAAATCCACCAATAATATCATTCCACCTCATCCCAACTATTTCATACTTTTTTCATACTTCCCAACCATGCCTTTTTCATACCTCCCAACTTTTTTTTTTCTTATATATATATATATATATATATATATATATATATATATATATATATATATATATATATATATATATATATATATATATATATATATATATATTTTCATAAATTATATTAAACAATTATCTAAAAACATAAATATTTCATTAATAATTAAAATAACATGACATAATACTTGGAAAAAAAACTACATAATTATATCTAAAAATCCATAGGCTTGGATCCATGCTAAAGATGTATGTGTTTTAAAATGTATGTATTTTTAAATGGAAGTATGAAAATGAGTTGTTTTGGTTTAGTATTTATAAAGATTTTTTTTTTTTTTTTTTTTTTTTTTTTTTTTTTTTCAAACACCACCAACGTTCAAAAAAATAGGGCAATGGTTATTTTTTTTTGTTTTCTAGTCCAAACGGTTACTTTTTCCTTCCATGCCGTTCCATGCTTCCGAATCGTTTAATGCCGCTAGACCATGCCGTTGGAGCATACCGCCGGGGTGGCAACGGTGTTCACCGGCGGTATGCCCCATGCCGATGGGCATGCCGCTCCCACTGCCACCACCCTTAGTGTGTTTTGGGTTACTTAGGGTGCGTTTGGTATCCCACTATGGGAATGAAACTATGACTATGAAAGTGATTAAAGGTGTTTGTTTAAGATGAGGGGGCCCACCACTATGGTAATGAATGATAAATATAATCTATACTCCATATACATCAAGAGACATAGGTATGGATCTTTCATAGGTGAGGGACCCACCACTACTATCAAACTCATACCCATTGTCATTCATGCGATCATACCAAACGCACCCTTATATTATAAAACAATGAAATCAGCCGACAACTACATTTATTTCAGCCGGGAGTCAAAATCACATTTGTGTTAATGCTTTAACCGAACAGTGTGCGAACTGTTCGGCAGAAAACTCATTTTATTTATTCATTTATTAAACAAACAAACATTAACAAGAATTTTTTTTTTTTAACTAAATATTTAAATGAACGAATGCGGAAAAAACGCTTGTTTTATACATTTGTGAACGTACGGTTATTTGTTCCTTTTATGTTCTTTAGACATGTTTGTCTTGTTTATGTTCAAATTTCTTGCTCATCATGTTTAGTCTAGTGATTAGTGAATATTAAATTAACACTTTTCACTCATTTTTTTTTTTCTTGTGAATGCAGTTCTCTTTCTTGTGGACATATATATGGAAGGTCATGTATCAGCAAATTGCTTCAACAAGAAGATCAAAGTTCCCCTGGGAAGGTATAATAATTAAAAATGAACAATTTCTATTCACTATACTTACTTTTTCTCTAATGAATTGATAAATTGTTATCAGTGCCCTCGCTGCAACATCGAATGCACATTGAAGGATGTTAGACTTCTTTACGGGACTCGCCTTTCCATTGCTAAGCACAAGGTAATCAATCTTTTTTTCTTTTACTCGTTTTGTCCTAAAACCTGTGTCCATATCGACAAAAAGAGACGGCGCGGTTTTAGATATTGAGGGGGTGTTTGTTTAAGCTTATTTAGGGAGCTTATGAGCTTATTAGCCTATAACTAAAATAAGCTTAATTAAGTGTTTGGGTAAGCTTATCTGGTTAGAGCTTATATAACTCAAATTTTGTGGCTTATGAAACATGGGGTGGGCTTATGTAAGGAGTGTTATATAATAAAAAACTTTTAAACGTTTATATCAGTTATAATTTTAGATGTTCATGTACTTTTTTGGTCAACTTTTTCTCATCAACTATAATAAGCTAACACAAACACTAAGCATGGCCTTATGAGCTTATTTATTTATAAGCCATAAGTTGCTTATAACATATATGCCTAAGCCTAAACCTAAACCATAAGCTTAGATAAACACAACATTTCCCCCTTTAATATCCGTCAATGCAGATGTCGTCATCCACTACTACTACTACTAGACGCTTTCGATACACCAAAAATGGTTATAAGGCATTTAAGAAGTATTTATCGCAACGGAAGTCTGTTGCTTTGCGATTAGAGCGTGTTTTCTCGAACCGGAAGGTTGATGTGTTGAGACGTGCAAAGGATGCAACGGATCGCTTGTGTTCTCTATCAGACCGGAGAGTTGAATTATTAGAATGTCGGATTGGTGCAGAGGGACCACAAGCTGATGCTTTACGACAACGTGCTGATGCATTGGAACGGCAGGTTCTTCGCTTGGCTCTCCAGGCTGATGCATTGGAACTACGAGCTTATGCATTAGGTCAATGGGTTTGTGCATTCAGTCGCCTAAATGATGCATATGTAGAATGTCTCGATCATTTTAAGGATACGTGCAAAATGCTTAACATGGATGAGGTCTTAGTTGAAGACTGAATGATATACAACACCTATCTACTTGTCGCAAACAGTTTTCTTCTGCATCTTATTACCGGCTGGACTATTTTGTATCCTATGTATCATATATGATGATAATCACATACAAACAAGTCATCAAAATATGTAAACTAAAAGCTTAAAATATTTTGAAATTTTGAATTTTTTGAGACTGATTGATTACAAGCAAAGAATTGTACTATCTAATATGAGTACTTATAGGAATATGAATTCGAATAAGAACAATTGATAAACAAGAAACACAGAACTCAATGTGAATCGAGTTGTTATCAAAGGGATTTGTTATTAGAAGATGAATTGTTCAGAGAACACTTACAAGATAGAGGAAATGTTTACAAATGAATTCGATACTGATATGGAAATAGTTGATAGTTTTTATACAATTGTGTTTTTGGCGGGAAAGTCTGTTATGACTTTCCCATGTGATCTGCACGTGCCATTTCGTTGACTAATTGGCTTCTTGATTTAAGCATGTAGCAATCCATCTTCCTAAAAAATAAACTTGTCCCAAGTTTAATCAACAACATTGAACTCTGGAAACCCCTTTCGTTGACTAATTGACTTCTTGATTTATAGTTAATTTTAGCTAACCCAAAAATGAAACAAGTTATAGTTAAAAGTGAAAAAATTACCTTAATTTTCATTGCCATCGTTATCACCAAGGCCAAACGGGGCAAAAGGTGAAATCAAACTCTCAACAACAATACACGCGTCACGAAATCCAAGGAAGTTTTGTATCACTGAGTATGAGCCATGTATACAATTAGGGATGACAACGGGTCGAGTTTGGGTCGGGTTTTAGTGAACCCGTACCCGTACCCGTTTATGAAATTCATACCCAAACCCGCCCCAAAACCCGATGGGTACCCGTTTATAAAATCCATTGGTTTTTCGGGTTTTCCCCGCGGGTTTCGGTTATCCCCAATTGAATATTATATGGACAAAATGGTGGTATTAATATTAAGTCACACTAAAATCTACCGAAAAAATAAAGGAAAACACCATAATATATTCATTTTTTTTAAAGTTAAAGAAAATGAATATCGTATCAAACGATTTAACCCATTTGGATAATTCATGTACAAAATAAAATATGTTATATAATAGAGATACGTATATAAAAAAATATAATGGAAGAAATTATATATAATGTATATATATTCTAGTTAATTATAATATCAATAAAGCGGATATAAATTCGGGTAAGCGGGTACGGGTAATCGGGCGGGTATTACCCGAACCCATACCCGAACCCGTACCCGGCTAAAAAATTATATCAATACCCAAACCTGCATCCAAACCCGTCAACCCGCCCCCGAACCCGACCCAACCGGTTCGGGTTTCGGTTTTCCCCGTCGGTTTCGGGTGCTTTTGCCATCCCTATATACAATCATAGACAACCAACTTCGTCCCAATTACCAACAACAATTTTCCGTCATTTGAAATATACAAAGGAGCATATTCAATAGGCAAAGGAATCAAATTCCGATCATTCGGATGCGAGATGGAAAGCAATTTAGTCCAAGAATCTTTCATTCCATAAACCTTCGTCATCCATACATCAACCACACCACTTTTAATATAATGACAAAGAACAAACAACGATTCTCCCAAAACCCCCAAAGTCAATGTCTTACAACCTTTACCATCATACTCCAGCTGCAAAACTTCACCATACGCCTCCTTCCCCAAATCAAGAGAAACTATAACATGTGAACCCACCCAGCCATCATCAGTCACCCAATGAACAGCTCCATTTAAAAACTTACCATCATGAAAAGGATTAACCCGAGGAAAACAACCGATTTCCTTCCAACTTTCAGCTTTTAACGAATATATCATCGCACCCAAGTCACGCGAAGTTAGGTCACAACGCCATATTTTAACCACCTTGTAATCATGAGTCGTCTCATCATACCCAAAACCATATAATTCACAACCCCAACCGCCCCCTTGTCTAGAACGAGGCAAAATATTGGCTGTTCTAGTACTTGGGTTGTAAATAAACAAAGTATGATCATCAATAACTAAAATGCATAATAATTCATTACAAGACCCAATGATCCTAAGCCTCTGAGATCGAGTTCCTTGCAATGGATTTTCAAGTTGTATCGCATTATTAACAGATCCATCAAAAAACACATCATGAAGAGGACAGCTGTAGAGATCGTTTCGTTCATAAATGTTGTAAATAAGTCTATGATGTGCATAGTTAATGTTGTTGGTTCTAGATAAACTAAAATGTGTTTTAATGAAATTTTTCGACTAGGGTTCAACGGGTTGTGCAAAGTAATTTTTCGACCCCTAAAAAAAAAAACTTCATTTTTAGTAGGATTGGGTTTGCCTCCAAAAGGGGGTTGCGGCACAGCTTTTTTCTCTTTTGCCTGCCATTTTTTGTAATTTTTTTTTTCCCTTTTTTGAAATTTGGTTGGGATTTTTTTTATCAAAAAAAAAAAAAAAAAAAAAAAAAATGAAATTATGGTCGGAAATTAAAGATTCTTTACGGGACTCGCCTTTCCATTGCTAAGCACAAGGTAATCAATCTTTTTTTCTTTTACTCGTTTTGTCCTAAAACCTGTGTCCATATCGACAAAAAGAGACGGCGCGGTTTTAGATATTGAGGGGGTGTTTGTTTAAGCTTATTTAGGGAGCTTATGAGCTTATTAGCCTATAACTAAAATAAGCTTAATTAAGTGTTTGGGTAAGCTTATCTGGTTAGAGCTTATATAACTCAAATTTTGTGGCTTATGAAACATGGGGTGGGCTTATGTAAGGAGTGTTATATAATAAAAAACTTTTAAACGTTTATATCAGTTATAATTTTAGATGTTCATGTACTTTTTTGGTCAACTTTTTCTCATCAACTATAATAAGCTAACACAAACACTAAGCATGGCCTTATGAGCTTATTTATTTATAAGCCATAAGTTGCTTATAACATATATGCCTAAGCCTAAACCTAAACCATAAGCTTAGATAAACACAACATTTCCCCCTTTAATATCCGTCAATGCAGATATCGTCATCCACTACTACTACTACTAGACACTTTCGATACACCAAAAAAGGTTATAAGGCATTTAAGAAGTATTTATCGCAACGGAAGTCTGTTGCTTTGCGATTAGAGCGTGTTTTCTCGAACCGGAAGGTTGATGTGTTGAGACGTGCAAAGGATGCAACGGATCGCTTGTGTTCTCTATCAGAACGGAGAGTTGAATTATTAGAATGTCGGATTGGTGCAGAGGGACCACAAGCTGATGCTTTACAACAACGTGCTGATGCATTGGAACGGCAGGTTCTTCGCTTGGCTCTCCGGGCTGATGCATTGGAACTACGAGCTTATGCATTAGGTCAATGGGTTTGTGCATTCAGTCGCCTAAATGATGCATATGTAGAATGTCTCGATCATTTTAAGGATACGTGCAAACTGCTTAACATGGACGAGGTCTTAGTTGAAGACTGAATGATATACAACAACTATCTACTTGTCGCAAACAGTTTTCTTCTGCATCTTATTACCGGCCGGACTATTTTGTATCCTATGTATCATATATGATGATAATCACATACAAACAAGTCATCAAAATATGTAAACTAAAAGCTTAAAATATTTTGAGATTTTGAATTTTTTGAGACCGATTGATTACAAGCAACGAATTGTACTATCTAATATGAGTACTTATAGGAATATGAATTCGAATAAGAACAATTGATAAACAAGAAACACAGAACTCAATGTGAATCGAGTTGTTATCAAAGGGATTTGTTATTAGAAGATGAATTGTTCAGAGAACAGTTACAAGATAGAGGAAATGTTTACAAATGAATTCGATACTGAAATGGAAAGTAGTTAATAGTTTTTATACAATTGTGTTTTTGGCGGGAAAGTCTGTTATGACTTTCCCATGTGATCTGCACGTGCCATTTCGTTGACTAATTGACTTCTTGATTTAAGCATGTAGCAATCCATCTTCCTAAAAAATAAACTTGTCCCAAGTTTAATCAACAACATTGAACTCTGGAAACCTCTTTCGTTGACTAATTGACTTGATTTATAGTTAATTTTAGCTAACCCAAAAATGAAACAAGTTATAGTTAAAAGTGAAAAAATTACCTTAATTTTCATTGTCATCGTTATCACCAAGGCCAAACGGGGAAAAAGGCGAAATCAAACTCTCAACAACAATACATGCGTCACGAAATCCAAGGAAGTTTTGTATCACTGAGTATGAGCCATTTATACAATCATAGACAACCAACTTCGTCCCAATTACCAACAACAATTTTCCATCATTTAAAATATACAAAGGAGCATATTCAATAGGTAAAGGAATCGAATTCCGATCATTCGGATGCGAGATGGAAAGCAATTTAGTCCAAGAATCTTTCATTCCATAAACCTTCGTCACCCATACATCAACCACACCACTTTTAATATAATGACAAAGAACAAACAACGATTCTCCCAAAACCCCCAAAGTCTCAATGTCTTACAACCTTTACCATCATACGCCTCCTTCCCCAAATCAAGAGAAACTATAACATGTGAACCCACCCAGCCATCAGCAGTCACCCAATGAGCAGCTCCATTTAAAAACTTACCATCATGAAAAGGATTAACCCGAGGAAAACGGCCGATTTCCTTCCAACTTTCAGCTTTTAACGAATATATCATCGCACCCAAGTCACGCGAAGTTAGGTCACAACGCCATATTTTAACCACCTTGTAATCATGAGTCGTCTCATCATACCCAAAACCATATAATTTAGAACCCCAACCGCCCCCTTGTCTAGAACGAGGCAAAATATTGGCTGTTCTAGTACTTGGGTTGTAAATAAACAAAGTATGATCATCAATAACTAAAATGCATAATAATTCATTACAAGACCCAATGATACTAAGCCGCTGAGATCGAGTTCGTTGCAATGGATTTTCAAGTTGTATCGCATTATTAACAGATCCATCAAAAAACACATCATGAAGAGGACAGCTGTAGAGATCGTTTCGTTCATAAATGTTGTAAATAAGTCTATGATGTGCATAGTTAATGTTGTCGGTTCTAGATAAACTAAAATGTGTTTTAATGAAATTATGGTCGGAATTAAAGATACCATCCTTTGCAAACAGACTTACATCGTAACAACGATTTAACTGAAGCCTTCAACAGAATTTCACGGATAAATGATGCATTTGATTTTTGTTTATGTTTGTGTGCCATTTTTGTTAGGGTTCTTCTTGAATTTGATTTTGTTGGTTTTGTGGGAAACGATAGACCGATTCTCTTTGATTTTTGTTTCATTTTTGTTCTCTTTGAGTTACGCTTAGTTCTCCGGTTTTGATTGAAGGGAAATGGAAGAGAATAGGAAAGGGGAATGAAAGAGAAAAGGAAAGTAAGTGTTGGTTGTTAGGCTACTCACAGAAGGATGGGGGGATCGACTTGGACGATCGATTTTAGTCGATCCTCCTTGTTGTGGGGATTCAGTCGCGGGACGAAAAAAAACCCAAATGGGTCGTGGAGCCGATCGAATGACATTTTCATTTTGTTTGCTTTTTGATTCATGTTACCGTTGTAAGTTTGAAGTTAATGGTTTAAAGTTAAAAAAAAAAATAAAAAAAAAAAAAATAATAATTAAACATACTAGTCGTTGCATCCAAAAGAAAAAAAATTAACACACTATAATACCACATATTAACACAACATATTACACACTTCAATTCACAAAATCTGACACTTCTTTCAATTCAAAATGGCTTGTAATAAACTCCCTCATACTGTCGAACAACTTCAAAAGTGGGTCAAAAACCAAGCCGAGAAAGACGACACGGCTCGTCAAGAAACTATTNCTAGTCGTTGCATCCAAAAGAAAAAAAATTAACACACTATAATACCACATATTAACACAACATATTACACACTTCAATTCACAAAATCTGACACTTCTTTCAATTCAAAATGGCTTGTAATAAACTCCCTCATACTGTCGAACAACTTCAAAAGTGGGTCAAAAACCAAGCCGAGAAAGACAACACACTCGCCAAGAAGCTATTGTCGAAGTTATTAACAAGTTTGAGCTCGTAAAGGCACTCAAACAACGAATGAGAACACGATACACATAGTGCGATCACATCTCTGACGACAGAAAATTTGTGATCGACCAGTTTTTGTACGATGAATTTCGCAAAGATTGTGCCGTTGTTGAGACATTGCGTGGTTGTGTGAGTCAGATACATGCCCAAAAAGCAAACAAGATTCGTTGGAGTTTTGAAAAAAATGTGGAAGCTGCTTTGTTGAGAAACAACAACAAGAAGTTATGCAAGGTGCATCAAGTTCATCTACAGCAAGAGTTGTTGAGCAACAACAACAACAACCTCATCTGGATCATTTCAGCTAAGTTTTGAGAAAAATGTGGCAGCTGATGATGATGGCTGGATCTCTGAGAAGGAGCGGGAGCTGAGCAGGTTGGAAGCTCAGTTAGAAGCAGAGAAGTTTGTGAACTANGTGGAAGCTGCTTTGTTGAGAAACAACAACAAGAAGTTATGCAAGGTGCATCAAGTTCATCTACAGCAAGAGTTGTTGAGCAACAACAACAACAACCTCATCTGGATCATTTCAGCTAAGTTTTGAGAAAAATGTGGCAGCTGATGATGATGGCTGGATCTCTGAGAAGGAGCGGGAGCTGAGCAGGTTGGAAGCTCAGTTAGAAGCAGAGAAGTTTGTGAACTACTCTGCGTACGACGACGGTTACGACTAGAAAGCTGACGTGGCAAGGAAAAATGGGGGGATTGAATCCCCTTACTGTGAGTGGCCTTATGTTCTTGAGATAGAGGAAAGGAAAAGGAATGGAAAGGAAAAGGAAAGTAATCATAATCATGTTTTTGAGTGGGAGGAAAAGGAAAATAACTTGGTCAAATTACATATCTGCCCTTTAGTTGTTAATGTCAAATCTTTAAAAAAAGGGTATATTAGTCTTTACACGGTTCCATTTCCTTTCCCTTTCCTCCCAAAAGTGGGAGGAAGATTTACTTAACAAAAATTCCTCCCTATTTCCTTTCCACTTTCATTTCCTTCTCTAAAAAAAAACTCTAGAATACAAAAAACTATCCCTTTCCTTTCCTTTCCTCTTCCATTTCAACTCCAGAATTGAGCGTTAGGGTTCTTCAATGAATTGATTTGAGAGAAGTAACAACAAGACTATTGTTGGATATGTCTTTCTATATATACATTTACACCCTTCATGTTTTGCTCATTCTTAAACTATTCTTATTGTTGCATACACATGGACCGGTCGTAATAGTCATTGAACCACTCAGTGGTAGTGATGTTCAGCGTGCAATGGTGGGTTTTTGCTTGTGATTGGTGGTGTAAGCCACTGAACTGTTTGCAATATTTTGTTCTTTTTCTTTTCTTTTTTTTTGGTATATTGTTGAGGATGTTTGTATAAAATGAGGTATTTTTGTATTTGATTTGGTGGACATCACTACGGCAGTTTGATGATGAGTTTGGTGACGTTTTAAATAGTGACATGGCCCTAAATAGTGACAACCTATAACCAGTTATGGACATTTTAAGTAACATTATCAATCTTGTAAATTGTGAGTTTCTTTAGTTAAATCACTAAATTCTTGTGGTCTATCATAAATATCATAAACATGGTATTTATATAGACAAGAGTTTTATTTAACCGAAACTATCATTTGTAAACATTTGGGGGCTTAAATAAAAGCTAACTAAGGAATAAGAGGACAAGTAAGTAAATATAAAATAGATACTAGTAGTAGTGGTAAATTTAGTTTTTGGTACTAAAGAATAGGAAAATGCTATATGTGGCCCTTTGTGCTATATTTGATAAATTATGATGTGTGTAAATTGTTTGTACATTTGGAATAACCGCCAATCTTTTGCATTTAACTTCTCCCAACAAACTAAATGTACAACCTCTTGTTGCATGTTTTTATCCATCAAGTGTATATTTGGTAAAAGTAACTGTTGTTTGAACTGCAGATGTAGTTGTAGATAGAGATGGAGCGAGAGATTATAAGTAAGATTATTTTTATAAACTATACGAAGTAGCGTTTAATTTTAAAAGATTATCTAAAAAAAAGAAAAAATAAATAAAAACTTATATTTTATAAAAATAAGCATAATCTTCCCAAAATCTTGTGTGCCAAGCATACCAGAGCTTAAGGCTACACATAGCAAAATCCTAAATAATTAATTTGCACACTTTCTTTTTTATTTACATATATCATCTTATGCATTAAACAATTATATCTTATTTATAACATGATTTAACCGCTTTTACATTGATATGTGTAAATCAAAACTAAAATGTGCAACTCACCTCCGAGATGGTTGTATTATGACATACTTGTAAGGTTGGGCACAGTCGTGACCAGACACGACCTTGTCACATCAGCTTTCTCTCTTCGACGACCTGACGACGACAAAGTTGTCACAGTGGTGACCAAGTTATTTATTTATTTTTTTAATATTCAAATATTTTAAACAACAAAGTTAAACTTCATTAATAATAAAAATATTAAATAAATTAAACATTAAATTGAAAATACGAATTACAGATTAACAAACTACGTTACGGAAATGAAAATGAAAATACAAATTACAATGAAAAGTCTTTTCTCCCTTGTCATACATTTCTGCAACACCCTCTGCAATCTGGCTCTCTTCATACTTGTTGTACATGATGTCAAACAAGTTGTTCCTGTGGTATTCTGTTCCCTTGCTTCCTGCTCCATACTAGCAGCTTCCTCTCGCAATTCATTTTCTTCTATTTCTCTCCTTACTTCCTCATCTTGCTCAAGTTGTCGTAGTTGTTCCTCGGTGAGTTGAAACGGTTCCTCATTGGCTTTGTGTTCCTCATCCTGCTCAAGTTGTCGTACTTGTTCCTTGGTGAGTTGAACGTCAGGAAACTGTTGGGAAGTTTTGAACCTCGGAAAATTGTTAGAAGTTTTGTTGAGACATTGTTGAGAATCTGTGCTAAGAAGTTGTGTGTGTGAGAAACAAAGCAGAGTGTGGGTATATATAGGGAAATTTTTGAATTTAAAATTGAATTTGAATTTTGAATCCTCTGTAACCTTTAATTTGAATTTGAAACAGAGTGTGGGTAATATTATGTTGTTTGTATTTTATTTTATGTAAAAAAAAAAAATGTGTGTAAAAATTGGTCGAAAATTCGACCGACTTGTGATATCTTCCTTGCTCGACTAATCAATGACCAAACACCCACAGTGGTCGTGACCAACCAAGACCATGAAAGATCGATCCCATGACCATGCCACTGTGCGCAGCCTAAGTATCAATTTTATAAGTGAAATAAAAGATAAGAAGTCTTCCTCCCACCTATTTTATGCTTCCACTGAAGTAGTCAAAAGATCAAATTTATATTAACGTAGTTTAAAGAGTGTTTGAAAGTTGTTTGTTTAAGGTCGCTTTGTGTCCTGTTCTTTTATGTTTGATCAGAATTTTTAGATCAGAGAAATGTCCTGTTCTTGGTTCTAACTTTGCATAATCACTTTTTGGTAATTAACATTTTCTCCTTTTACTAAAGAAACAATGTGACTGCGTTAAAATTTTCAGAAAAAGATACCAACCAGTATATAATCGTATGCTAGGGCTGCTTGAGTAGATTTTTTAGAGCGGGTTCGAGCTCCAAAGTACTTGGTTCATGAGGCTCTCAAGTCTTATCGAACTTAAGTTAAACTACACTTTTACCCTTTTAAATAGATATCATAAGAGTAACAACTTATTATGTATCAAATGCTACTTTTGGACTGAGTTTCAATGCGAATTATTCTTTGTTTGATGATTTCTAAAACTTATTGAAGGGTAAATAATGCTGAACAAATGAACAAGTCCAGATAATCAACAAAAGAGACTTTATTGCATAAGGTGACACCAAAGTCAACTATTGCATTTTGCTAAAACTTGACTGATTTGAGAATCAAAGCTCAGACACCTTCAATTGGTCAAAGTCACTGTAATACAAATACAACTCCCTAAAACAAGTCCAATTATTCCACCAAAAAGAGTGAGATTTGACAGAAAAGGTTGATATATTTGCCACAATATAAATGGCAACCATGAACACGGTTAACATACGGCAGCATGGTTTTTCAACAAACTTTTAATTGCATTAAGAAATACTGGAAGGGTAGTAACATACATCTAATATAAGGAAATAAAGACGTACGAAAGTAAAAGTATTTCATTTGTTAAGCTACTAGAGTTCGATTAAAGCTAAATCGACTTTCTTGGCTTGCAGATTTCTTCATAGGCATCCATAAATGTAAAAGACTCCGGAGAATTAGCCCTTTCCTGAAAGAACAAAGATTCAGTGAGTACGAGTTGCCAATCTAATGTTGATATCGACATACCATGGAGTAAAAGTTTGATAAAAGGATATAGATATGGTAAAAACTTTTATATCTACAATATATTTCTTGGTAGCAACGAAGGGCCAAGACAGAACTCAGGCCAGAGGTTAAATGTTTTAAAAAACAAAAATTTGGTTATTCACATGGTTACATGTTGGTGCATGACATATAGGCACCTTACATTGACTCAAACTCGATCAATGACCAGTACATATGATGAGTCATTCCAAATTTAACGATGTAGTACATGTTCTGTTATTAGTATATCAGCAAAGGGAGAACTTATGTTGCATAACAAACTCTTTAGCCTACTAAACCACACGCTGTTAATCATTAGCACTATCCCATCATTTGAAATACACAAAGGATCCAAAGCCTTATCCCAACAAATATCAGTCTCATATGGGATGCAAGCCAGTTTAGTCCAAGAATCCTTCACTCCATAAACCTTCATCACCCATAAATCCACCTCACAACTATCGCGATAATTATAAAGAACACACAACCATTCTCCCAAAAACCCCAAACCCAATTTCTTATAACCTTTACCATCATACTTTGGCTGCAAAATTTCACCATACATCTCCTTCCCCAAATCAAGAGAAACTATAACCCCCGAATCCGATGAGCGGTCACCAGTCGCCCAATGAAGAGCTCCATTTAAAAACTTACCCTTAGTACAAGGATTAACCCGAGGAAAACGACCAATTTCCTTCCAACTTCCAGCTTTTAACAAATATACCATAACACCCCAGTAAGGCCAAGTTCGGTTACAAAGAGACATTTTCACCACTTTGTAATCATGAGTCGTCTCATCATTACGTACCCAAAACCATGCAAACCATTCAAACCTGCCCCTTGTGGCAAAATATTGGTTGTTCTAGTACTTAGGTTGTAAATACAAAGAGTATCATCATCCTCAACAAAGAGGCATACTAATCCATTACAAGACCCAACTATCGAAAGATTTCGAGGAGGTTGCAATGGATGTTCAATAAGAACAATCAGATTTATAATTGCGCCCCTCATATTTTGTTCATTGTTGAGTGTTGTGTCCAATAGTTACATATGCAAATAAAAGAGTAAATTACATAACTCGTCCTTGTGGTTAGGCCAAAATTGCAGGTTTTGTCCTTAACTCTTACGAAGTGCACATATCGTCCTTGCGGTTGTCCATTTTGCATTGACCCGTCTTTTGACCGGACGAGTGTTAGTTTAGACTTTAGACTGTTAACTGTGGTCATGTGCCGCGCACGTGAAGGCATTTTAGTCCTTTATGCCCATACTAAACCATAAGGACCATTTTTGTAACAAACATTTTTTTTTGGTGGCATGTAACTATCGAGCAGGTGCACGTCTTGATAAAGAGCAACGTCACACACGCTGCATTGAGGAAAAAATGTAAATGGTATCTCACGGAATGTTACACTTTTTATACCTTTTGGCCTCTCTTTGCAAATTGAAAATTTGATTGAGTCGTTAATTTATCAACTGGCTTCCAAATTTTATATTTGGTATGAAGGTCATAGTGATGTTACCCAATTTCTACATGTCTTTCATTTAGTGTGTCTGATATTTGAACTTGGTTAAATCATAATGTTATTGCAGGGATAAAATAGGGAAAATGTTTTATAAAAGTGTCATACTTGCCATCATTTGTTTTTTTAGTATCGAACAAAAAAAAATTATTATAGGGGTACTTTTCTTTCAAATTCGTCCTTCTTGAGGTTCTTTGGGCAAATGTCACAAAATAGCACAAGAAAGCCGAATTTGAAAGAAAAGTACATGCATAAAAAAGAATTTCGTTCGATACCTAAAAAGTGAAATAATGGCAAGTATGATACTTTTATAAAACATTTGACTAATAAAATAAGTTAAAGTTATAAATTGTCATTGAAAATGATAAAAATTGTATGTAGAAAACTTGACGTGTGTGTTCAATTGAAAACAGGTGGTATTTTTTTCAAAGAGTAAAATGTTATGTTCACATCCCACATCACCCAATGGCCAAATAGTCACAGGAGGTTGCTATAAAATGGTAGTAACAAATAGGGGATTTGGCCGTACAATAGCAGCATACTTTCCGAATTGTTCCAATCTAGTACGCGTACTTTTTTTTGTCCCACTCAATGTAACGAACTTTTAACTTTTGTATCAATCTACCCCATGAAACTTGTTTTACCGGGTAACTTGAATTTTTTTTACCAAAAACGCTGCCACATAGGATTTCCACTAAATACCCTATTATAATAACTTCACCACTACCTTTTCTTCCCCAAAATTTTCCCTAACTCTAAACTTTAAATCAATTAAACCGATATTGTCAAACCCAAATCACCCCCCATTTAACAAAATGGTTGATTTCCAGAACGATTTCATGTGCACAAACAGATGGTTAGTTTGGGACAGAATGTAGTTGCTTCTATTGAGAGTAATGATATGCAGATTTATCAGCTGTCGAATTTGATTTGGGGACAAGAAGACGAAGACGGCGATGATGAAGATGACGATCCCGTTTTGACCAAATTCTTAAATGACGTGTTGCAAGATTAGTATCTGGGTTGGATTTGAGTATTCGAGTTTATTGTTTTTTGGGTTCTTGAAGTTGCATTTGATTAATCAAGATCGTTAATATGGTTTAGTTTATGAAATTAATTGGTTGATGGAAGTAAAAAAAAAAAAGTCAAAAGTTATTGACTTTTAATAAGATCAGTTAGTAGATGAAGGTTTAATAGATCTTTGGTTTCTTATGAGGCGTTATACTATATCTTTCGACACGAGTATTCAGGTTTATCAAGAACTGATGACGGTTTAGTATTTTAGTCGTTAAGGGGTTTCAAAGGTTAATAAGTTGATGGTGTTTAGGAAAGCCAAATGATATAATTGACTTTATCTCATATGTTTGATGTTCAAGTTGTTATGTTTTTGCTGGGTTTGATGCACATTCATATATTAATGAGAGATTGAGAGGTTAATTTGATGTTCATGCTCTGTTCAAAAAAAAAAAAAAAAAAAAAAAAAAAAAAAAAAAAAAAAAAAAAAAAATCTATAACTTGTAAAAAGATCATATTTTGCCCCTCTATTTGTTAGGGACTTGGCCGTACAATAGCAACATACTTTACCGAATTGTTCCAATCTAGTACGCGTAACTTTTTTTGCTCCACTCAATGTAACGAACTTTCAACTTTTTGTACCAATCTACCCATAAGGTGACTGGCAACCCGGTAAAAAGGTTTTGAAAACCGGCTAGTGGTATATGTGGCATTTATTTTTAATTAAATAAAACTTATAACACCACCCCCACTAACCCCCCACACACTCCACAAGCTCGACATGCATGAACATCATTTTTTTTTTTTTTTTTTTTTTTTTTTTTT